>OU343221.1:316497416-316773498 GCA_910596185.1 Chrysanthemum makinoi
TTGCTATGAATCACTAGGATTCGGGTTTAACTTGCTATGAACCACAAGGGTTCGTTAACTTGTTATTTGGTGAAACGATTTTTGAAGAATTCGCTGTCTTATATATGAATCTTAAAAGAAATCTGGCTTTTGCTATTTTAATCAATCGAGTTTTTTTTCTATCTAATGGGGAATTACTATCTTACTAACAATTAATAAAAACTTTTCCTAATTTATATGGAATAGTAAAAAAGGTAAAAGGTTGAAAGAATTAAAACCGGTTGATTAGGGCAAACACTAGAGGTGCTGCTCTTTTCTCGATTCCAATTCCAATATCCTTCCCTCGTTCTTGATTCCCTTCTTAAATACTTCGCTAGAAAAAGAACACAAGTTCTCAAATCGATTTGTTGTTTTCGTCTTTCCCGTGGTCGATTAACCTTTAGCTCTTGATACCAATTGTTGCTTTCTTCCCACTGATTGTTCAGTTTGACAAAATTTACGGTTCGCCGAAGCTTAAATCGTATATATATGGATATGTAGAACAAGAAGACGAAAACAATAAAAACAAAGCGTATATTGAATTTATGTTGTATTGATATATTGGAATGATTGTTTTACATAAATCTAATCCTATTTATAATACATGAATCGGTGCAACAAAGGGGCATACCGATTCACTAAACGTTATACTTATTTTCTAAACGTTGTAATCCTCAGAAGGCGGTTATATGACCCGGCCCAATATAATGGGTCATATTATTACCTAAACTTACGGAATACATAAATAAAACTACACTTAACTACCCTAATCTTTTCTTCTATAACATTAAAAGTCCAACATAAAACATCTCATACAACACCCAGGAAGAAATCTGGTGTACGAATAGGCTTGGTGGCTTGGCCCAAGGCCCAACAATCATACTAATTAGAAAAAATGATCATTATAATTGTTTTGTTCCGTTTGTAAACCCTCACTTGACCTCCATTAAAATAACACTAGGGTTTTGATAGCAACGAAGATGATTCATTTACCGAAGGATTATGTTATACCTGATGAAATCTTGATTGAATTCTTCCTCCGATTACCTCTCCTCTCACTTATTCTTTTCAAATCTGTATCCAAACATTGGTTATCTCTAATAACTTCACCATATTTCACTGCCGTCTTCTGAAGACTAGAATCGATCTTCCTTGCGGTTTAATTATCCACAGACAAAATTCTAAGTATTATGATTTTGTGACACTGGGTCCCAAAGCTAGTATCAGTATCAACCTGCAGAAAGGTAGTTGTGTGAATATTTCCAGTCGTGTAATGGTTTAATTTTATGCCAAAGTTATGTTTCGAATACGCCTTCTTTCACTGTATACAATCCATTTACAAATATATTTAAGAACATTCCACCACGATCAGAATCTCATCACAGTGATATCATAATAGCTTTTGATCCAACTAAATCACCTAACTACAAACTAGTGAGTCTTAAATACATAAGTATTGATGCTAGATCAAGTTATATAAAGATACAAATTTACTCTTCAGAAACAGGCGAGTGGAGAATCTGTGATCCAGTATATCCCAAGGATAGGTTTACGGGTTTTTGGACGGGACTATATTGGAATAATGCCATTCATTGGATAAACTATGATGGTAACCTGCATTCCAAGTTTGATATTGTTGACCATCCAATGGTAACAAACATACTAACTCCCGCTTTAAACAATGTGGATTATACACACACCAAGTTGTTTGAGTCTCGTGGTAGCCTGCTTCTTTTAATGAAGGATTCTAGTTGTCGTTACCACGCCGAGATGAGGGAAGAGTCTTCTGACTGGTCGGTGAAGTATATTCTTGATGATCTCATTAACATTGTCCCATCGGGTAGGGAACAAAGTTGTTTTCTTTGTATTGTTTTGGGAGAAAGAGAAGATGATTCGTTTATGGTGATAGAATCACGCACAACATTGTACGATACAACTTCGTGTCAAAGACTGTTTCTACACTGTGTAACTTCACAAGATCTTCTAACCTTCGTTGGAGCCACTTTCCATTCATTGCATCGTTAGCTGGTGTCTAATTCCGCTCATCTATGTTGCAGGTTTGATTTTGAATCTTATATCTTTTCTCGTGGCAACATCATTTACATGCTTAAATTCCTGGTTTAATCAGTTACAGTGTTGGTATAAACTTTATTTGCTTAGTTTCATCAAGTATTATTTTGTATGATTGAATGAAACACAAATTTGGTGCTATTTAGGTCGGACTAGTTAATAACTTTTGAATCAACATAAAATAATGGTCATATGCGTTATTAGTGGGACATAACCAATATTCTCTCAAATTCGTTATTTTCCTTTAGACATGTAAACTTTGAAAAAACCTGGAATTACTTATCTGAGGGGAAGTCATAGACTGACCCAATATTACCGCAAAAACGACAGTTGTCTGAATCAATATCAGCAGCCTATATCTAAGCCTTTATATATATCGGGAGTACAGTTCATGAATCGATGATCTGCTCCCTAGATTTATGCAATGTGGATATTGTAAGTTCTTCGGTTCCAGTTGCAAAGAAAGGGTAGCAGTTTTTCAGCACATAAAAATCTGTCTGTTTTATCATTGTTAGATAGAGGCTTACTGATTTACATGTATTCCAGGTTGTTAACATGAAGATACATGCAAGGAAGGAGATATGTTATATATGGAGGTTACTGGTTATGACTTATATTAAGTTTATTTGTGAGAAGTTGTAATCAAGGGAATTATACCGTAATAGTGATTACAAGTCATTTAGATTAGTCGACTTTTAACTATATATTTCTGGCTTTGTATTGCTTATCGAAATCGAAACTAGAGCAATGCTCTTTATTTAGGAGCTTGAAGTGCACCTGCTTGGCTGCTTAGTAGAAACAATTAATTATGTTTAGTTACGCAACTTGTATGTCTTTACACCTCCGCCGTTTGTGCATTCTTTATTCTCTCAAGCACCACTGGCAACGTATCACTTGGCACCTAGACATCTTTCACCTAGACAAACGTTTCTTGATCCGTATTATTAGAGAAATAGTTTGGTGTCTTGTTTTTAGTCCATGGATGCCATCGGATGGTTTGATCTACGGTTTCTTGATCTGCAACTTTTATTGGAAAAAAGATAATGCTGAGAAATGCATAGTATTCATGTTATTGGAAACAAAATAAAGCAAGTCTACATTGAGATGATTGTTATTAAATTCAGGGTTCATGTAGTCAATTCATGAAGTTTAAATCTTGTTATTCACATTGCAGTAATGACGTTTTTTTGGCTATGTGTTTTATCGTGTTCATAAGACGTAAAGAAATCATATTGTATTCTCAAATCAGAAATGGTTGTTTCTTCTTTTATGTTATTAGGTTAAAAATGCTGTTGGACACAAACATAGAATACATTTCTAACTACCATTGTCAGGGTTCACTTCCAGTTTGTAATCGAAGTGGAATGGGATCTAGTCCGATAAAACAACTAAAAACAAAAAGCTAGACCAAACCAAGACAAAATTTTGCTTTGATTTTTTGTGAGAAGTTTATAACCATGTAGACTTTTTTTAAAAATTTATTTCTAGTTTTTCAACAACGCTCCTCCGAACCGGCTGTGGAAAAGCTAGGTATCCACAACAGAAAATGGTAGAGCATTTTTGAAAGAGTAAAAACAATTTACTCTAACCTTGAGGGTCTTAATAATAAGGATCTCCAAAATGGCTCCCACCAATGTGGGATACGATTCACTTCCTTTTCATCTTCTGCTTCAAATGTCTCGCTTTGATAGACAATGTCTAATTCACATCGACATCCTTTTGGACGCATTTAAGCTTATTCCTACGCTCTTTTCAAAACGTGAACTCACAAAGTATTACTTACATGTAATACCATATACATAAGGATTAAATCAGCATCCAAAGTTAGTGAAAAAAGTCACTGTTCTCAACTAAGTTTACAACAAAATCAACATACCATCTATTGTTAGTTATGAAAAAGCCTACATGACCAGCAATAAGGTAAAAAATACATACTTAATTATATAAAACATCTAATACAACAATTATAGTTATTTGTGGCTCTAAATTTCCTTACTAGCTCTACATGCTATAAAAGTACAAATAAGTTGGCCATTTGATTATATTATTCTCCTTGTTTTCAATACCCTTGTCAAGATATATAAAATGGAGATGATGAAATACCTACTTGATCGCTATGACGTTTTCAAAATGACTCAAACAGAGCAAAAAGCTCAACGAGTTAAAGACAAACTCGAAAGGCACATGTTTGAAACTCATGCAACATGTTTACTCCAACTCTACTTATGGGCTTGGCCCAAGGCCCCAATGAGCTAAATAATTACACAATCTTTAAATGTGACAATATGAGCCTAATTCCTTATAGCTATGATAAGCTATAATTCTTACCACTTTTTAAAAGTTTGGACAAAATTTACCCATTTGACATGTTAGTGTTATGCCATTATTAGATTGTGTATGAGTGGAAAAGCCTATGAAACTTTACTTAGATATCTGCTTATTATTCAGCAAAAAAATAACTTCTCTGCATGTGTGAGTGTTTTGAAAGAAAGTATTTATTTACTTTTCGATAAATGTTTAAGGGGGTGCCAATGGTTTCATTCCATGCCTCACCATACCTCACAACCCACCAATAATTTCATTTCACCTAATTTCATACCTCACCATACCTCACCATAGTTTTTTAGTGGCAATAGTCATTCCATACCTCACTCATTTTATTTTATTTTTAAATTCATAATTATATTAAACAATTAAATAAAAACATAATATTTTATTAATAATAAAAAAATGCAATACGAAAAATTACATCACCGTTGAAATAAAAAGAAAATTAAACTAGTGGTCGTTCACTAAATTCATAATAATTATATAACACGGTGGGGAAACTTTGGTCGTTCGACGAAACAGTCATTCATTAAAGTTTCTAATGCTTTATCACGAAAGCGGGTCAAAGATTGCCCCCGAGTATTGCTTGAGCTAGCGGTGTCTTGAAGGAATCGCGATAGCGAAATAGGTTTCTAGAGTACTACCGGTGGACAAAATGAGTTCGGACGACTCTTCTAAAAATTAATTCGTCATCGGACGAAGAAGAGGATGATGAAGACATTTTTTTGAATGTTATAATTGATTTGTGTGTGTAAAAATAATGTGATTTGGAATGTGTTGTGAGGAGTATTATTTAAAGGGAAGGGGATTTTTTTTATGTTAAATGCATGTAAACGGTCAAAAATTCAAATTAACACCCACGCTCCTCCATTGTATCCTTCATGCCGCTGCTCGAAGCCGCCTCCATGCCGATTAGGCCATACCGAATTGGTGGCAATGGGATGCCGCTCCATGCCTTTGCATACCGGCCATGCCGGGAGTGTTGCCACCCCTAAGACTGGATTAGCTTTTCATGCGATTAATAAGATATAACCACTTTAATTTATTCAGCCAACATATGTTACTGTTAAGTGTTAAACTTTTATAAAGTGTTAAAGTCATGAAGTTGTAATCAACTACTCTATTTAGCCAACATATGTTACTGTTAAGTGTTCACTTTTATAAAGTGTTTAGGCACTAAATACTAAATAGCAATCAAACTTTTTTCAAAGTTTTGTTTGGCTCATAACTAAAAAGTGTCTCGTTACAAACTTTAAATAGTGTTCCGACATGCACATTTTGGTGACACGACACATAAAAAAAGTGACACATGTAAGATTTTGAATATGACACGTTATCAAAATATACATATTTGAATATTTAGTGGAACTCGCATATAATTTATTTACTTAAACAAGATTTTTATTAAAATGTTGCTATTTATTTGGTGTCATAAACCCTTATAATAATATTCCTAAATTTCAAACGGTGTAACATCTTTATAATCAATTAACTATTTTCTAGAAGTGAGCATGGTTCGGTTTTAGGTTAAAACCAAATCGAACCTGAAAATTTCCGTTTTTGCTTTTAAGAAACCGTTTGGTTTCGGTCTTATCTAGGTTCCGCTTTTTCGGTTTCTCAATTGATTTATCAAGGTATGATCTTTCCAAGGTCGAATTTGCAATTCATCATAAAATAACACTTTCAAGTTTCAATAATAAAGAAACACACAATAATGACAATAAGAAACTAATGACCATAAAACAAATACTAGAAAATTATTGTTTTATATGTCATAAATTAACTATCAAGGTATGATCTTTCCAAGGTCGAATTTGCAATGCATCATAAAATAACACTTTCAAGTTTCAATAATAAAGAAACACACAATAATGACAATAAGAAACTAATGACCATAAAACAAATACTATAAAATTATTGTTTTATATGTCATAAATTAACTAGCAAAAATGGGGAAGCGTTTCAGATGACACCTTCAAAAAGCAATTTAAACAAGAGTGTTTTAAAATTATATGTATTTTTTTCGGTTCGGTTTTTCGTCTCTTTCATGCTAAAATCAAACTGAATCGGAAACTTCGGTTTTTCAAAAATACTAAAACGAACCATTGGTTTTTCAAAACGTTTCGGTTCTTTAGTTTTGGTTTCTCGGTTATTTTCGGTTTATATTCGATTTCTTTTCAGACGCCACTACTTTTTTCTTATAAAGCACACATTAAAATTTATAATCCTTTTAATTGTTCAGACGATTAACGGATGAAGTTTTTCCTATTCAAGTTATTTAATGAGACGAGCCTTTTTTATCGATGTACGTTGGCTCACCTGTTTTTTCGAGATTGTTTTCGATCTTTCCTGAACCATCCCCGAGTATACACCTTTAACGAGAGTTGCACTCTTGAGCTAGAAAATTAAAAACGTTACCACTATCCATAGCTATGTTTTAATCCTGAGAGAACACAGTACAGAGACTCAGACCTAATATAATACCATTGGGATATTTTGGGCTCCAACAACATGTCATACTGCACCATGGTTGGTGTCATTGCATAGTCATTCGTCCTTTCATTGGTGGATTGGCGATAGCCATTTTTTTTTTTTCGTGAATAAGTGGAGTATTTTTTGTGGTGTGTTATGAGACCCACATACACCTATAACGGTTATAGCTGAAGAGTGTGCTTTAATTATTGTGATTTTATTGTGTATTTGCTAAAGTTACAACTCAATAACATTTATTCAACACCAGGATGAAACACAAATTAAAATAAAATATCAGTAGAGTAAATCATATGTCACACGAGTATTTTATTCATTTAAAGATATTAAACGCCGATTCGATACTCAATGCAAATATAATCTATATGAAAATACCTAAACGTTATCTAACCAAACTGTGTAAACTCATGTTTAAACACAAAAGAGTAGCAAATTTCAATATCAAAATAAGGATGATGATAACAAACATTTCAGATCCTGTCACATGAGAAGATTCTTGTAGAAAATATCCCGTTGATGAACATGTTATTTAGAATCTGCTAACAAGAAATGAACACTAGTTTATGCCATAACTTTCGGATAGGAAAAAGACTACTTTCGGAGCCGTCAACTAGCTAGCCTTAAACCTCCGACTAGCCGTTTGTTCATTAAGATGCTCTGAATCTAAATCTAACTAGCACGTTTGAATCTGAATCTGAAATTTAATGTCTGAATCTCAATAAAATAATATTATTTGTTTTTTTTGTAAAAGAACGTCTGAATAATATAAATATAAAGCAATTTTTTTATGATACATAAACGTTTATAAAACACTATATATAGCAATTGAGTCATAAAATTCACTCAATACAGCAACGTGGAAATAAAGTGTATTATAACAAAACATTCAAGAACATTGTGTCGCAATTTGATCTCGTAAAGTAGTTATATATTGTTGATATGTAATACTACCATGTTTAACTTCTTCAAAATTTTGTAAACTATCAATATTAATTAATTTTAGGAAGATAAGATTGCGAAAAATGTAAAATGTTTTGTAATATACTTAACTTAACAACTAAAAACTTTTCAATGAAAAAAATTTAAGTTAATGCTAAAAATACGCATGCAACAATTTGATTTCACTTAACTAGTTAAATATTATTATTGTTTTAAAGTGTCCTTGTGTTTGAGCATTTCCGTTATCATTATATTATATAATTTAACACTTTTTTCGTTATCATCATATTATATAATTTAACACATTTTATTTAGTAAAAAGAAAACGGTGATTCTCTCTAAAAACGTATTACTAATACTAAAAGAAAAGTCGAGAAATATATATTAACAAAAAGTAAAAATAGAAGAACCACAAAAATAAATATAAAATAAAAATAAAGATGTAACAAAAAAGAAAAGAAAAATATGAAAGGAAAAAAAAGTTAAAAAGTCATTAAGAGGTAATAAGACTTCTCATCCACATCTTATTGGGTAAAAAGTTTGAGCCTCTGAACGAAAATGAAAAAACAAACGCTATCAATGACCCAAATATCTAACCACGTTTAGTATGTCGATTTTTAAGGTCCCTAGAGGTGTTTTGAAGATTATGGAGGCTATCCGAAATCGTTTCTTCAATGGAGCAGATTCTTTGGATAAGAAAATTACGTGGGCTGCTTGGGACAAGGTTTAGCTTCCAAGAAAAACGGAGGCTTAGGTGTTTACAGCTTCCATGCACTTAATCGTGCCCTTCTTCTTAAATGGGTGTGGCGATTTGTGTCTCAAGATGGTTCCCTTTGGTTTCGTGTTATCCGAGCTTTGTATGGTTCTTCGATTGGTTCTCATCCGACTCATATGTCGTCCAATTGGTGTTCTATTGTGCATGAATTACACTTGTTAAAAGATAAAGGGTTCGATTTTAAGTCACATTGTAAAAAACGTGTAGGGAATGGTAAAGATACGCGTTTTTGGCATGACAGATGGATTGGTGATAAACCCCTTAGTGTCAATTTTCCTCGCTTGTTTTCTTTGGAGTTGAACAAAGATGTTTCGTGGTCTTTAAAATGGATACTTCGGTGAATCATTCCTTTCGTAGAAGCTGACGGGATGGTCTCGAACAACACTTCGGTAGAGTTGTTGTCTACGGGCTGAATCTGTCCTTATCCAATTCTCAAGATCGGTGGATATGCGATTTGACCGGTGATGGAGAGTTTCGGGTTAAAGAGGTACGTAACTACATTGATGACATGCTCCTTCCTTCTCATTCTGAGTCAACGAGATGGGTGAAATATATTCCAATTAAGATCAATATTTTTACTTGGCGAGCTCGTCGGGATTGCTTGCCATCTAGGGTCAATTTGATTCGAAGAGGTGTACACCTAGAGTCCCTTAATTGTCCGATGTGTTCCTCTGTGAGAGAGGATGTTCCTCACGTTTTGTTTCGATGCGATTTGGCCCAGTTTGTTTTGCGCCGTATTTGTCGATGGTGGGATTTGGATTGGCAGTTTTGGACGTTGTTTCCGGAATGGCAGTCTTGGTTCTCTTCTATTCGGCTTTCGTCCAAGGCTAAGAATATGTTGGAAGGAGTTTTTTGTGTTGCTTGGTGGTCTATTTGGATGTTTAGGAATCACACTATTTTTTATAAGAATCTCCCTAGTTGTTCGGCGATCTTTGATAACATTGTGTCTTGTTCTTTCAATTGGTGTCATAGTCGATGTAATCGGATGTTTTCATGGGAGGATTGGCTAAAAAATCCCCATTTAATTTCCTTGTAATGGTTTCTCTAGCATCTTGCTAGTTTATATATATCTTTGCCGTTCAAAAAAAAATAAAAAATCTAACCACGATTGAATAAGTCAGATTAAAAGATTGTTAATAGATACCTTTAAAAAAAACACCACCTAAATCTCAAAATAAATACATGAAAAATAACTTGGATTTTATGCTAGAAGTTGAACAATTATTCATCCTGATGAGTCACTTAGATCATAGACTTTATGCTAGAAAGTTGAACAATTTTTTTTTTCAGAAAGGTGGAAAATTACTCATCCTGATGAGTCGGTTCATTAGATAAGGTGGAAAATTTTAGTTTTAATGGAATACATCTGTATCATAAACAACTTGGTCTAGATTAATTTCTGACATATTATATTTGTCTTGCGTAAATGTTACTTTAAATAATTTACGTAAGCAAATCCAACCTAATACATTATGTTTGGAAACTAATTGTTTGATCATAAGATTTTTGTTATAATAAGATTAGTTTCTAGAAATTGATAAATGGCAACCTAAACCGAGTTTACACGACCATCTTAAGAACAACAAACAAAAGATAATATTGAAGCTAACTCACCACTCTACTTATGAAAGTGTCCATTAACTTTGAGAAACATGATCACTTCCTCGCAAAATATTTTCACTCGAAATTAGCCGGCTTGCATGCATATAAACTAATAAATTTACGTCTTCTGATTTTGTAGGTTTGGTTTGAACATTTTAAGAGCATCTCCAATGCAATATTTGTGCTCAAAATTTTTACGCAGTATTAACCTTTTGCTCCAATATTAAAAACTTTTACATAACCTCAACGGCTCAACCTATTTTTTCACTCACTGTTTAAATATGTTGAGCAATACTAACCTTTTTTCAAACCATTTCCAACTCCTTGTTAGAGATGCTCAAAGTCTTGGTGACTAGCTACACTTTTAAGGTTAAGAATTATCTAATACAATATCTATATCAAATTATCCAATAATCATAATTAATTAGATAACCTAATAAGTAAAAAATTATATTAATCAAGTTTTAAAACAGAAAATATGTTGGGATGAAAGACCATGGTCAAACATTCTATACTCATCATTATTCTTCCCGCATGTCACGCCGCCACTCAATCATATTATTTGCCCCATGGACCACAGCCCCTTTTTAAGACACCTCATAAAGGGACCAAAAACACAACAATAAACTTTTATAGGGTTCTTAAATGATTATTTAGGATACTATAGGGACTAAAATCAGAACTATTTAAAAGTTGTTAGATACTACTACCTCCGTCCCATATTGACGGTCCTGTTTGGCTTTTTAAGTCTTTTTTTGTCAACTTTGACCATAAATATTTTTGTTTGTGTTATATAATACTTGATGAAAGTTATATCAATGAAAATACATTTAAACCTCCATTCTATTCATATATTTTGCATCAAGTATTATATAACACAAATAAAAATATTCAAGGTCAAAGTTGAAAAAGAAAGACTTTGAAAAGTCAAACTGGACAGTTAATATGGGACGGAGGGAGTACTACGTATTAGCCGGTCAACTCATGTTCGCCGGTTCATAGGTGCCCAGCCGATTTTTTAAAGTTTCTATTTTAAGAGAGATTAATCGAGTTTTAGGGCACGTTTGGTTCGTTGTAACCTGACGTAGTCTGTATGATTATAATCTGATGACATTGCATATATTATATATTTTTTAGAATGAAGGAAACTGTTAATACAAATATCGTCATTAAACGTTATTTATATTTTTGATCTTTGCCTAAGTTTTGTTAACAACAAAAGTAAATTTAATTTATAAAAGCTTAAAGCTTGTCAAGTTTATTAGATATTAAAACAAGTTTCTCAAACAATATATTCATCATTCAAGCATTTACACTTTTAATTAGTAACATCTTGATATGACTCTAATCATTATGTATGATAAGTAGTTTGTAGAATGTGTTAGGTTCTTAAACCAAACACTACTTAAGCATTTGCATAATTCTATAAATAGTAATACAACATTTGACATCATGTATTACATCATGGAAATCATTAGAAGATTCCATTAGATATTTTGTGAAGATTTGTACTCTTCATATCTTGCACAATCTCTCTTAGATAGAGTTGAATTTAAGCAAGATTTGATATCTCTGATGCCGACTGGCGGTACCATTTTGGTACACCGGACGAACCCTTTTAAGGGGTCCGCCGTCCGCCGGACGCTCCTGTCCATTTTGGCTATAAATAGCAATGCCAAGCCAAGTAGTTTTTCATCCCTTTCTAAGATACTCTCATACATATCTTCTCTCTAACATTTCTAACTCAGTTTCTTATCATATTAGTGATCTCTTTTGTAGCAAAGAAGATCAAGTCATATTCAAGCTTCAACGAGAAGTTGGAAGTCTTGTTTAGTGTTGTATGATCTAGTGTTGATCCATACTTCATTGTTGTATCAAACCATCATAATCTTGTGAGTGTGAGTGGTTAGTATTTTAGTCCTCAAAATACATTGTGTGTGGGAGTAGTTGTACCCTTGGAAAGAACTCGACATCTAGCTTAGTGTCGGAAATAGTGTAAGCGAAGTGTAAAGGTTTCTCCACGGTGAAAGGAGCTTGTTGACTAGTGAAGTTAAACTCTCGAGTGTGAGACTCGGGAGTGGAGTAGTAAGCAAGGAAAAGAGTCCTTGTCAGGCCAACCACTATAAACAACTTGTTGTGGTTTGATCATTTATTTCCTTATTTACTTATTACTTATTGCTTGCATATTTCATTAACACACTTAAGATCAATATTAATTGATCTTTCAATAAGTTTCAAAACAAAGTTTTTAATCGGTAAACTATTCAACCCCCTTCTAGTTTTCTACAGAAACTATAACTTAGGGTGTGTTTGGTATGCTACAATAGATATGACATTGCATATATTAGAGAGATTAATCGAGTTTTAGGACATGTTTGGTTCGTTGTAACCTGACGTAAGGGTTGTTTATATATTTTTTTTTGCTAAGGGTGCATGCAGGTCCTACGCTTCTTGCAACTTTTTATTGGGGAGGATCTCATATTTTTTGTCTTGTAGATAATAGAGAGAGTAGTGAAAATAAGTGGATCCTACTCTAAAAAGAAATACTATTAAATTTGTGTGTGGACTCATACCTTTAGCTAAGAGTAAAAAGAAACATGGCCGTAGTCTGTGTGATAAATCTGATGACATTGCATATATTGTTTGTTTTATAGAATGAAGGAAAATATAACTCATATTACGTTACGTTATTTGATTTATTACATAACTATAATTCAATTCACTCGCCCTTAAAAATATAAATTTATGGTTTTATCTTGATTACGTACAAATAATAACCGTAATTTTTCTAGCGTGTGTAAATTTTGTATTTTATACGGAGTACAAGATTGTGTTAAACAAGGGTGACTACGCGTACGGCTTTTTATTGCCATGTTTTATACGAGTAACTATCATGTAAACAGTGCGAACATAATGTATAATTTTTTTGCATTATTTGTATTGTACAACTTTTTATACACTTAACACTAGATGTATATCTACTCATGTTTCGAGAAAAGATCCGTACAACAGATCTCTAGATACGCCATTACATGCAAAATGTAAATTGTCTATACCGTATAGAGAAGCCATGTTTCATGGGACATGAACCTAACACATATTGTTCTAACAAAAACTTGATAGCATAGTTTCATAAACATATGCTCCGACATATATTAGTTATTAGGGCTAAGGAAATTTAAACGAAAATTGACTCGACCGACAAACCAAGCTGAATCGAACCGATTTGGGTTAAAACACAGCTATTCAGTTCGAACTAGCTAAACCGACATGAACCGAATCGAACCGATCTAACTCGGTTTGGTTTCGGTTTCAATAAGTTTTACTCTGGTTCGATACTCATTCGTGTTTACCCTTAATTGATTTTCAAGTCAGATTTTAGTGAGGTTATGTTTGACCCGTTGCTCAGTCCTTTTAGTTATATACAAAATTTAAAAGTGCAAATTCCTACCTTTATCTACTTTGGTAATATAGCATGTGACATTGGAATTTGAATATTTTAAAAGCTCTTTAAAACCAAATTAAAAAACTGAAAAAGAAATAAAGAATCTTTAAAAAGGATAGGAGGAAGTGATAGATTTGGTGATGGTAGCATGTGAAAACGAATAAACAACGAACGAAACGGATAAAAACAGACAAAAACGTTAAAAAAATAGACGAAAACGTAAAAAAACTGATTAAAACGTAAAAAACGGTCGAAAACGGATAAAAAACTGACAAAACCGGATAAAAATGGACAAAACGTAAAAAAACGGACGAAAACATATAAAAACAGACGAAAAGGGATAAAAACTTAAAAAACGGATGAAAAACGAAAAAAAAAACGTGGGAAAACGGATAAAAACGGACAAAAACGTAAAAAACGGACGATAACTATTATTAACGGAGGGACTAAGTGGGGAAAACTATATTTTAAAAAATAAGGACTAACGGTGCAAAATTTATTAACGAAAGACTAACAATAAGAAAATACTTAACGGACTTAACTAACGCCCATCCAAAATAGGGACTAAATGCGTGCAAGGTTTCAAAAATAGGTATTTGTGGTGTAATAAAAACGACTTAAGGACTAAAGTTGTTATTTGAGGTATACCATAAGGACTAAACGTGTAATTTTTTTTTGAATTTTTTAAAAGCTCTTTAAGACCAAATTAAAAAACTGAAAAAGAAAAAAAGAATCTTTAAAAAGGATAGGAGGAAGTGATAGATATGGTGATGGTAGCATGTGAAAATGAAAAGATAAGCAACCAACCAACGAGGATGCCTGCCTGCCAGCCAACCAACCATGGATGCCAAATGGTGCATATCTTGCCTTTCAAAAGAAGCCAATACCACCTCTATTTTGGTGCCTTGATTCTTTCATAAAAAACTTTACTTATTTTCTTTTTCGAAAAATAATATATGCATGGTCTTAAAATAATACTTTGAACGATGTTACAAGAACAATACAAAACAATTGAAGATCCCTATTTGAAGGAGTGATGTGCATTTGACTAGGGATATAAAATATGCACGCTATGTTTGACATAGTTTCGAATGAAGTTCATGATTTTTTGTTGTAGCAAACTTCTAAGTTCTAACTGTATAAGACCATGCGCTATGGTCACCCGTGCAGGTGCTCTTCACACGCCAAGCACATAACAACCTTCTCATTTGGCTTGCGAAGGGAAGGAAAAAAGATTGGTTGGGTCGTCTCCTTCACCAAAACAAAAAAAGAAAAGAAAACGGAAAGTAGTGTAGGGTATGTATTATATTGATGTTTGTGAGTGTGTGTGTGAGTATATTGTGAAATATGTTTGTATAAAATAAAGTATTTTTAGTTATATGTTTGCAACTGTGATTGTTAGGTGATGCGATGAAAGCTGATATGACGCTGATGTGAAAGTGGTGAGAAGATAACCATTAAAGAAACTTAAATGAACCCCCTACCCCTACCCCCACCCCCTCTTTCATATTTACATATTTTAGTTGGTTTTAAAATAGTAGTCAATGTTTTGAAACCCGAGTTGACCCGGCCGGTTGAACTGAAAATCGGCTAGGAGACTAGGCCGGATGTGATCAGGTTTTTGCTTGTCTGAGAACCGGATTGAACCGTCGGTTTTTAGTTGACATGGGCTGACTCAGTTTGGTAAACCCGGCCGGGTCATAACTTTTTATCAAAAAATCTAACAAAACTTTTTTTTTTCAGACTTTTCTAAATTTAAGTGACAAGTTGAAGTGGTGAGAACTAATATTAGTTAAAACTAGCAGGGTACCCGCGCAATGCGGCGGCGGGAACCCTGCGATTAAATTTTGTGGCGAGCAAACGTTTTTAAAGCTATAGTTAAAAAAACCTTTGTACAACTTTTGTTGGAACAATCTAAATTAATCAATAATAACATGTTTCATAAAATAAATATAATATAATTGTACCACTTTTATTGGCACAATAGATATAGATAAAACATTGTACCGAAGCCAACAACTAATTTCATATGTAATTTTAATAAAGCCCATCAATTATCCAATAAAATACCCTAATATCCACACTTGACACTTGTATAACCCCACAGCCTAAACTAACTCCCATTCTAACCCTAACTTTTCTCACTGCAGTCACACTTCTTTCTTTTCTCACCAACCACACATAGATCTAAAAAAAAATGTCCATTTTTTCTTGTCATTTGCTCAAACAAAAACACACCACAAGTAAAACATTTTTGTGTTTTCTTTCTGATATGAAACCCGACACCACAAACGCACCGTTTTAATCTTTTGCTTAAAGTTTCGGCTTCTAGATCTTGTTAAAAGTCTCAGGTAGGTTGTGTTACATTTTGTGTGTCTTTGAACGAAACAAACAAAGAGTGAAACAGATTTGTTTTAGTACTTTTTTTAAAGTTTTCGGATATTGTAAATAAGTGATACTTCTTATAGATCTATGATTAGTTTTACAAAACGTAAATCTTTTAAAGATTTGAGAACAAGTTAAAATCTAAGATCTTCTCCTTTTATGTTTCGAATATTGTTCTTGTTTGAGTTTAGATATAGGTTTTTTGTTCTCTCTTCTTTATTTTATCCGAACTCGAAATCGCAACTCTTTCATTTATTGTTTGTATTCTTCTTTATTTCAAAAATTAGACACAACGCGTACTCGTACAACCGGCGATTTGATTTAATTTTGATTTTATACGGGAAAATTTAGTCGTGTAAACACTCGTTTTTATTGGAAAGATTATTTTGAACGCGATGGCTCAATTTTCGTAAGGAGAATTGATCGATTGTTAGTCCAAATGAACCCCGAGCTTTATAATAACAAAACTTTGCAAAATTACAGTTCTGGTCCCTGTGATGTATTTTACCCCGCGCCCCCTCTGTATTTGATATTACACTTTTGGTCCTTGTGTCCAATATAAAAAGAAAAAGTTTAGGGTTTGGTCATTTTTATCATAAACTTAGCTGCTATCCCCTCTCCTCTCCCACCTAGTGCAGCCGCCAAGCTATTTTCCGGCCACCTCTCCGGTCATCTCACCACCACCATGTACCACCACTCCCACCACTGCTGTCATATCTCCTACGCCGTGAAGCCGCTTCAGTGGGAGTTGTGAAACGAATGATAACGAGTATAGATCGTGACAAGGGTTACGGTTAGATTATTGTTTGTGGGAGATTTAGTTTGTGGTTGTTAAGGTTCGTATATCATATTTTGGATACGGGTTTAGATCGTATGGTGGTTCACAGTATAGATCGTGTTTGATTGTGGAGATTTAGTAGTGGTTCGTGTGGGTTCTTGGTTCGTGTTTGATCGTGGTCATCTTCTCCACCTCGTTTCTCTTATCCCATCTCATTTCCTTGTGGGTAAGACGGCGTATAACCCATTTGTTATTTTTCTTTTGTGTAAATCGATTTCAAACTTTTTCTCGGACCGATAAGTCTGAGTTGGCAACTCATATTGTAATTGGCTTTGTAAGTCTAGGTTCTTAAGTCTGGTTTCGTAACTTTTGGTATTGTAACTTTCAGTTTTGTAACTGAGAAATCATCAGAGAAGTTGGAAGATGCATAGAGTGAAGATGTTTTGTTTTTTAGTTTTTTGAGAGAGTCGTCTAATTTATATGAATATCAGGGGCTGTTACAAGTTTTTAAAATTGAAAGACATTTAATTTTCTTGGTTGTTACAAGTTTATACATTTAATTTATAGGCTGTTACAAGTTTATAGAATTGATGACAATTATTTCCATTATTAGTAAGTGTTAGAGTCTGAATTTTAAGCCTTCTAATTTTAGAAGGCCTAAATGCATTATAAGGTAGTATAGATTTTGTAAAATAGTAAACTAGAGTTATAAACTATCTTAAAAACAACATATAATATAGACTTTTATAATTTGAAATCATAAGTTGATTGTTATTGCAAATCTTTAATATATTGTTATAGATATAAAACCTAAAAATAAAGCTTGTCGGAATAGTCTTAATTTGTTTCATCGGTACAATTTGAAATCATAAGTTGATTGTTGTTGCAAATCTTTAATATATTTTTATAGACTAGACGAGTACCCGCGCCTAGCGGCAGCGATGTCTAGTTTTCTGCAAAGTTCAGACGACCCATAAGTTTCTTTCAACAAACTGTATTTGTAGCATTAGAGAATCATTTTCGAATAACTACAATTCTGATGTGTGGTTGCATAGCAGCATAAATGTATAGTTTTTAAAAAAATTATGTGGAGTCGATCTTAGTGTGTGAGTATATTTTCTAATATGATTGTTTTAAGTTATTAAGATTTTTAGTAATAATAGATTCAAGTATTACAAAAAGCAGCGGTATTATGTAGTTGGCAATATTATATTGTAGTTTAGAGGTATAGCCAACATGTGTGGACGTTTTTTCTTGTTTTGTCAGTAATTTGACGTGATAACTATTTTTTTTACATGTGTAGCGTTTATCATTTGGTGTGTGGCTTTTAAAATTGTAACTTTGCAAATTGGATATCACCATATAAGATTATTTTGTACTATCAATTTGTATAGATATTTATGCATTGTTCAAAGCTATTTGTTTGAGGTACAAATAATTATCGCTAAAGATAACAATACTATTTATTTTTTGTGATTTTAATAAACTTACATAACATTAGTGATACACTGGACAAATGGCTATAGTGCTATACAATATATATTAACTTTTAAACGACGATTCATATATGCTAGTCCCTTAAATGGTGCAAGAGCAACATTTTTTCAAATAACATTATACAAATGACAAATTACATGTGTCAAAGCAAAATAAACCAAAAACTACAATTACTTGGTCTCTCCTTTAAAAAAAAATTGTCACGGGTTCCACAACTACTTCATCATTTCTCATATAATTTTGTCAAATTTGAAACCCGATTTCACCCGGGTGGTTCAACTGGTTGAACCGCTCCGATAAAAACAGTCGATTTAAACCGAGTCAAACCGATAGGTTGGGTCAAAAATGTCAAATTAAACCGTCACCACGGGTTTGAAGCGTCACAGGTCAACCCGGTATCGGTTTCAACGGGTCCTATCTGGTTCGTTTTCGGATGATTTTAATTGGTTAGCCGAACCGGTGGTGACACCGGTTCTAGTTGAACACGTTGGTCCGGCCTCGGTCCAATTTTCAAAACTATATGTACCATCAACTTTTACTTGTATGAAGCTTTGCGTGTTTTATAAATATGTACAATGTGTATAATAACATTTACTTTTAATTTTAGGGTGTTTAAAAATAACATTAATTAGTGTGTTTAATTATTTTATATTTTGGATTATGTTGTAGCTTCTTTAAATTGTACGCTATGAAAATTTTATTGCACTTTTTAGTAAAGGGTGTTTTAATTGGTTGTTTTTAATTTGGTAGACGTGCTTTTAATTTGTTGTACAATGTGAATAAATTATTGTACTTTTAAGTAATGGGGTGTTTTAATAAGAGTATTATTAATATTATTTATTTCTCTCTCCATTGACCATGTTTTCAACATTCAACTTTCAACATTTTTTACTTTTTCCATTTTGACCATTTTTCCATTTTATATAGTATAGATATAAAACCTAAAAATAAAGCTTGTCGGAATAGTCTTAATTTGTTTCATCGGTTCAAACTAATGTAAGAATAAAGTCGGATGGATTATAAAATCATGTAACACTACATATTAAATACAAAATAAATATACGTAAGTATTGATCCGTTTCAACTCGGCGGTTTAATTAGTTGAACCGATGATCCGGTAAACCGGCAACTAAATTAAATCGATAAAAAACAGGTTCTTAAAACATTGATGGTAGTCATTGTCATCGGTATAAACGGTTGCTTCAAATATGATTCAAGATTTCAATCAACCCAAACACTTCTTGAATGAGGATTTAATGTGTTCTCGTGACTAAATTAAACTTTTCCATTTTAGTGCGACAATTTGAGAAGAAATGTTGGATTGTTGCGATCATACTGTTTGATGTTTCACATGTCAAATAACATCAATATTACGTTGCATGTGACGTAACTCGTATATCTATGGCAACATCTTGTTTTCTCTTTCACTTATGACAAGAACATTTTATGGTGTGTTTAGTATGTTGCCGTTAATTATAATGGGTGATGAGCTGATAAGAATGATTTAATCTTTCATTTATGAAAGATTTATGCTTATTATTCATTCTTATAGTGATGGACCCCTCATTTTAAATAAATACTTTGATTGAACTGGAAATTCATTCCATAATTCTCATTCCGAAATACCAAACGCACCCTTAATCCTAATAACGTTGATCCTTTGAGATAAATATCATAATCAAGCTGAAAAGAGAAACAACCTTTATTTAATTTGGCTTTACTTTATAAACACAAAATTCCATGAATAGGTAAACATGTAAAATTGTAAACGCAAAATGCGGTTATGGACCCATTCGATCATAACGTTTCATCAATATCATTATTACAAAAAGGATTAACATCAATTCTATTAAAGGTAAACCCAATGGAGCATTATGGTTGCCTTGTTGGCATTATCATTTTTTCAACACAAATTGGTCTAATATCTTTTTTGGAAATTAATTTGAGTTCAATACTTAAAATTTACCTTTATTATTACGGTAGGCAAACATTATCCTAGCCCCTTCGGGTAATACTTCGTAGTCACTTACTTCATAGGGGCATTTATATACATCCTCACATACACACCACTATTTACATATTTCTCTAAACCTTGCTTTAATAGGCTTGTACATCATACATTAAAAACTTGTATTTGAGGAAATATGTAAATATTGATGTGTATGTGGGGATGTATGTAATTAATTATTCACGTCTTTTAAGTTTTTTGTTAAATAAATCGTTCATTACTAAATATAAACCAAATATTTTATTGATTGTACTAAATAAATCGTTCATTACTAAATAAATCGCACGGGTATTGTTCTCGTTATCCTTGCTAGAAATTATTATTACGAGATTTTTAAAGAAAAAATTATTAACTAATTAGCTAAAGTTAAACTATCATTTTATTTATATGTATAAAAAAAAAAGCTTAAACATGGGCATTTTTTTGTCAAAAACAATTAAACAAATTCAGAGGGTTAAATTTTGGGAGAATTTCATATATAACCATTAAAATTCAAAAATTTGCATATTTTCTCATAATACAAGTTTTTAATGCATGATATACAATACAACTTAAGCATGTTTTGGGTATGTATGCAAATATGCAAGTTTTAATAAGTATATATGCAATTGACTATAAATTTTTACTTTTATTTTAACTTATTTAATTACTTTTAAAGAAAACTAAAAAGTAATTAGAAAAAGCAAAAAACCTTATGTGGGCTATAGCATCTTTCTTTGTACAACCTGGGTTTGCATTCAAACCCCCCCCCCCCCCCCCCCCCCCATGTGCTTATCAAACCAAATCCACTTTTTCTCATTACAAAAAAACAATAAAATTCCCACAAGAAGATATTTACACTTTTTACCCCTCTGCTTCACTCTCCCATTATTCCACCGGAATATTCCTCTTTCCGGCCACTTTTTCACACACATTACCCCTTCTTAATGTGTGTTTAATCTCACAATTTTCAAAAATTTCAAAAGGGTTTGTATAAAATCCAAAAGGGTATCCTAAAAACCATTTTTTTTTTCAAATTTGATACAATCTTGGTTAGTTTTTATAAATCTTGTCACACACATTAGTATGTGTTAGTCACCACAATTTTTAAAAATTTCAAAAGGGTTTGTATAAAATCCAAAAGGGTATCCTAAAACCAAAAATTATCAATCTTGATATAATATTGATTAGTTTTTGATAAATCTTGTTACACACATTAGTGTGTGTTTTTGTATAAATATCAAAAGGGTTTATATAAAATCCAAAAGGGTGTTATAAAAACCAATTTTTATAAAATTTTGTAAAGATTCGGTTAAGATTTGAAGAATCTTGATTATGTCATCACCACCGCCGGTGACATCTCCGGCGCCGGCAGCTCCGGTGACACCTGCCACACCACCACCAGCAGCCGCCACCTCACCACCACCAGCGCCACCACCAACCACCACTCCACCACCACCAGACACATCTCCACCACCACCAGCGCCGGAAAATGCACCTCCGGCGATATCACCACCGGCTCCACCACCATCAACCACCACCCCTCCTTCACCTCCAGCACCACCCACATCAAGAAACAGTCCTCCGGCACCTGCGGCAAGATCTCCGCCGTCTCCGGCAAGAAGTGGTGGTGGGTCTGGTGGTAGTCCACCGGTGACGTCATCATCACCACCGGAGAGTTCATCATCTGGGATATCAACTGGGGTGGTTGTTGGGATTGCTTTTGGTGGAGTTTTGATTCTTGTGGTTTTTAGTATCTTGTTTCTTTGTTGTAAAAAGAAAAGAAGAAGAACTGAAACTCCTGCTGGTTATTATGTTCCTCCACCCAAAGGTTAATAATTTTATAAATTTTATATAATTTTGTCATAATTATATAAAATTTTGTGTGTTCTTAGATCTTGATTATAAGTTTTTTTGTAATTATATTCAGTTATTTGCATGTGAAAGTGAAATAAGCTGTTTTGGATAAGATGTTGGAATCTATGCAGGTTTAGATGTTTAATAAGCAGTCCTAGAGAATAACGTCATTTGTTTACCATAATGTTGTAGCGGGTGATACAATGGGTAATAAGCTTTGAACAAAATGTTTGAATCTGTGCATGTTTAGACGTTTAATAAGCAGTCTTAAAGAAATAAAGAATAATGTTATAATTTTATAAAGTCTTTGTGTTCGTAGATCTTGATTATAAGTTTTTATCGTAATGTTGTAGGGGGTGATACAATGGATAGGTGGTTTTGAGGGTGTTTCGGATTTGGTTTATGTAATTATATTCACTTATTTGCATGTATAAGCTGTTTAGAATAAAGTGTAATTATATTCATGATTTTATAAAATTTTGAGATAAGCTGTTTTGAATCTAAGCAGTTATAAAGACTAACTTGATAAGTTTACAAATCTTGCGCTCTTAGATCTTGATTAGTATCTTTGTCATAACGTTAAAAAAATAAATTACGGGGGATTTTTATCTGCTTATTTAGTGGTGATGCAATGGACAAGGAGTTTTGAATGTGTTTTGGATTGGTTTATGTGGTTATATTTATTTATTTGCATGTGAAATTAAGCTGTTTTCAGTAAATTGTTTGAAGCTAAGCATGTCTTAACAAAAATGTTTATTGTTTATTGCGTTTGATACCGTGGATGAGTGGTTTTAGGGTGTTTCATATTGCCTATAATACGCTGTTTGAAACTAGGTAGCTTTTATAAGCAATCCCAAATGCTAAAATTTGTTATTCAGGTAAAGTCTAAATTGTTTAATTGTATTTCTTGGATTATGATAACTTTTATACGTTTTTGAATATGTACAGTTGATCCTTATGGTGGTGCACCGCAACAATGGCAACAAAATACACAACCACCTTCTGATCATCTCGTTTCAATGCCACCATCGAAACCCACTCCACCACCAGCAACGTCGGCACGGCCACCACATGCTGCTCCCGCTCAGCCTCCACCACCACCACCGCCGGCATTTAGCAGTAGCGGTGGTTCAGGATCGAATTACTCAGGTGGGTCAACTCCACTTCCACCACCTTCACCTGGGTTGTCATTAGGATTCTCTAAAAGCACGTTCACGTATGAAGAATTAGCAATGGCCACTGATGGATTTTCGGAGGCTAATCTTCTTGGACAAGGCGGTTTTGGATATGTACATAGAGGAGTGCTTCCAAATGGGAAAGAAGTGGCAGTTAAACAGTTAAAAACGGGTAGTGGACAAGGTGAACGTGAGTTTCAGGCGGAAGTTGAGATTATCAGCCGTGTTCATCATAAACATCTTGTTTCATTGGTCGGGTATTGCATGACTGGAGCTCAACGATTGCTGGTTTATGAGTTTGTTCCGAATAACACAATGGAGTTCCACTTGCATGGTAAGTTTTTACTTTCCATTTGTAACAAAACTGTTCACAATTATCGATTAGCAATGGACCTCGCACGTTATATTTTTACCATAATGATGTAGTTTACTGATATCCCGTTGCCCTACAAAAACTTTGTTCAGATTATATACATGCATATCTTGGTCGACTTGGGTTGTGTTTGATCTTAAATGGGTCAAATTATAAAAAAAATTGCAAAAAG
Source organism: Chrysanthemum makinoi (assembly GCA_910596185.1). Taxonomy (NCBI): domain Eukaryota; kingdom Viridiplantae; phylum Streptophyta; class Magnoliopsida; order Asterales; family Asteraceae; genus Chrysanthemum; species Chrysanthemum makinoi. The sequence goes on from OU343221.1 coordinate 316,521,308, forward strand.
GCAAACAGGTACAAAGTTACCAAAAAGCTAAGTTTTATTAATGCAACATCGTAGATCGAGTTTTATTCAAAGATGTAGATAAATTCTGTAGTTCTATTGGTTTTTTAGTCATAGTTAACACGTTAATTAACTATAAGAAAAACGTATGTGCTATGATGATACATTGAAATGTTTGATTCATTAAAATTTTGAATACATTGTCCTTAAAGTTATAACCATTTTTAGATAGATGCTTAACGCTTTAATGAATAGTCCGTAAATAATTTCAGAAAAGAATCGCCCTGTTATGGAGTTTCCCACAAGATTGAGAATTGCACTTGGAGCTGCGAAAGGGCTAGCTTATCTCCATGAGGATTGTAAGCTCATTATATTTTCCAAATGCAAAAACTGAACAAAGTCTCGTACATTCACAATGATTTAGTAGTCATTAACGTAATAACGTCTCATCTTTTTGCAGGTCATCCTAAGATCATTCATCGGGATATTAAAGCAGCTAATATCCTTCTTGATTTCAACTTCGAAGCAAAGGTACCTTTTTATGATCGTCAGCCCTTAATTATGTTTGAGATGTGTTCTGTAATTTTAAACCTTACATTTCACGATACGCTTAAATTCACAGGTTGCAGATTTTGGGCTTGCCAAGATTACTTCTGATGTTGCCACTCATGTCTCAACCCGAGTGATGGGAACTTTTGGGTAAAATTTATATATATTTTTTGTCTCGAGTTCATATCGATTTAATGCTCTATAATAGATGTTATTAAAATACTTTTTAACATGAAATCAACATGTATAGGTACTTAGCTCCAGAGTACGCTGCTTCAGGAAAGCTCACAGATAAATCAGACGTTTTCTCCTTTGGGGTCATGCTCTTAGAATTGATCACCGGACGCAGACCCGTGGATTCAGCTCAAACGTTTATGGATGATAGTTTAGTGGATTGGGTAAGTTTACTTGTTTGTAAAGATATTTTTAGTTAAAAAATGTTTTGAAATTATTGTTGGAAGTCTGTGTATTTGACACGCGCATATGAAAAATCTAGTCAAGAATGCGTTTTTAGGAAAATGGACAACTGATAAGAACTTTTCAGAAGAATTCGTTCACTGGTCGTATTTAAACCACAATCTATCCAGAATTCGTTTTAGTTACAAAAGTTTTTATTTCCTTGTTGGGAATTTATGTGTTTGGCCCAATTTTTGATTGTTACCATAATTATTGCCTAAAGATTTTCTGGACGGGTTCTTTGTAATCCTAACATCTAATTAAATTGCAGGCAAGACCCTTGCTCACACGAGCTATGGATGATGGGAACTTTGATTCCATAGCCGATTCACGTTTACGTAAAGAATACAACCACAGTGAAATGGCCCGGATGGTTTCTTGTGCAGCAGCCTGCGTTCGCCATTCAGCCAGACGTAGGCCCAGGATGAGTCAAGTGGTTCGAGCCTTAGAAGGAGACGTCTCACTCTCTGATCTAAACGAAGGTATCCGACCAGGACACAGCTCAGCCTTTGGGTCCCACGGAAGCTCGGACTATGACACAGCACAGTACAATGACGACATGGTTAAGTTCAGGAAAATGGCTTTAGGTACACAAGAGTATGCTAGCAGTGAATATAGCCGACCCACAAGTGAATACGGGTTGTATCCATCTGGATCCAGCGAAGGACAAGATACCCATGAAATGGAAATGAGCAAGTATAAAAGAGAAGGTCGGGGTTATAGTGACGGTTTTTGATGATAATACAGTCTGTGTATAAAGATTCTTGCTAATTCTTGATGATATTTTCTCTTGTATGTTACAGCAAAGATTGTGAGAAAATGGGTATGTTTTGCTGAAATTTTTTAATAGTACTAGTAGTATGATTTGTTGTGAGTTTGATTGTATTTAATTAATTGTTTCATTTTGTTATATACAACAGAAATTCTTTTATTTGAATAATTGTTACTATCATGTTGCTTTGAATTTAATTTAAGTCACAAACAGTTGGTTTTATTGATGACAAAATAAATAATGTACAGTAGCTATCAATTGAAGGACCAATTTATAACAGTTTAAAAGAGACCCTCTACTTAATTAATTGGTTGGAAAATATTATTTCACATTTAAGGTGAAAGTAAATGTGAAGGACTGAAGGAGTTAAAGGGTATTGAATTATGCATTAACTAGTCTAATTAAGGCTATTAACCCCTTGATTCCATTTTTGTTCATGTCTTTATATAAAAGCATAAGGATTTACAACAGTTTCTTTGTCGACTTCTTCATGTATGGATAGAGAGCACTTAGCCGTGGTAGGGGCTTGAAAGGGATGGTGGCGGGGTGAAAAATGTATACCAATCATTTTTTTTTTTGGTAATGGGTTGATACACGGTGAATATATTAAAAGAAAAAAGGATTTAGGAACATGAGAGGGTGATGGTAATGAGCCACTCTAAACCTAACGCCTATATGTTTTAAACACGCTCAAAACATAACAACCACTCAAAGAAAATAAAGCTAAAGAGCTTACTAAAATAAAAAACACAAGAAAACGCACATCTTCTACAGTAGCTTTTAAGAACCAATCATCTAGCGCCTATGATAACTCTATCAATCTTCCAGAGCTTCCTCATATGATCCACACGAGCGGTCTTCTTGAACCGAACTGAAACCAGTTTCAAACGAACCACCTCTATAATAACCTTGGCTACATGATCAGGAGGCCTGTCTCCCTTCCCATGGAGACGATTATTTCGCTCTTGTCAAACATAATAAGTGGAGGCAGCCACAACAAGACGACCAACAATAGTTGTTACCTTGTTGTACTTGGCGATAGGAAATAACCACGCTACTATATCACTCCATTTCGAAGAAACGAGATTAACACCAGCCATGTTCATGACCCAGACTTGAGTCGAATAAGTACACTCAAAGAAGAGGTGCTCATGCTTATCCGCTGCGCTTTTACATCACGATTCACAACTTTCACGATTAAACTATATCTGCACTTTCTCATACATATTAGCTCGACACACTTCAATCACATTCAACTTAATCTCATTTTGCATAATTTATTTACGACATACCAACATATAAACTTTACACTTTACCATTATCTAACATGTAAGGCTTAACACGTCCCATTCACGTAACCTCACATTATTATCACATATAGCACATTCTCACATGTTAACAAACTTCTCTTATATACAAACTTAACACATAGCACTTTGGCACTTCGTTTATATAACTTCACACTTTCACATTCTTTATCACTTCGCCTATTCACACATCATGATATATTAAAAAGAGGTATTTTCAAAACTAGTCACTTTTTGGTTTTTGGGTTCACTTTCAAGTAAATAAAATAGACTTTCCAAATTTAGTCTTGTGCGACCGCTAAATTGTGCGAACCCATAAAAATCGCGACATGTGTCATAAGGTTGGTCGAATGTTTTTTCTAAACAGAAGTGACATTTTGTGCTACTTTGGTTTTTTTTTTATCGTCTTGTCTTTTTAGAAAAGACAAAATTTCTAAAAAAAAAAAAAAAAATCAAATCAAATCAAAAGAAGAAAAAAAAAATCAAATTTTTGTTTTTTTTGAGAAATTTTTGACTTTTTCTAAAAAGACAAAACGGTCAAAAAAAATCATGATTGCACAAAAGGTCACTTCAATCTAGCAAAAAACATCAACCAACCTTATGACACGTGTCGCGATTTTTATGAAATCACACAGTGTAGCGGTCGCACAAATTTTTTTTATTTAGACCTAAAAGTGAATTAAAAAAAAAAAAAACCATGAATGGACTAGTTTTGAAAATAGTTCTATTAAAAATAGCTTAATCACAACATACTATTCATATTAACTTTACACTTCACTAATACACATTACTTTAAGAGAAAATTACCAAAATAAGTCAAAAAGTCATGCATGGTCCATTAAATGGTCATTTTTTGTGTCTTTTCCCATTTTGGTCATGCTTGACTGCTCAACTGCTCGACTTCAATCAGATTTTTGACACGTTTCATTCTTTTTAGCTGCGTTGCTCGACTCACAAAATTTGACACGCTGTCATTTTATGTACTTTTCTGAAAATAAAAGTACAAAAGAATTACACGTGTCAAAATTTGGTGGAGTCGAAAGCATGACCAAAATGGGAAAAGGCACAAAAAATTGACCATATAAAAGACCATACATGACTGTTTTGCTTATTTTGAGATTTTTCTCCTACTTTAAATTATACACTGTTTCATAATGCATTCTGCTTAGCTTCTATCCCATATAAACATTCACCTCATCATAACAAATCAACTTGCACATATATCTTCATTAACACATGACTATTTATCTAACTCAACCTAATAAGTATTAGATCATCATCACTTAGAGCATTTGCAACCATAACTTGAGTTAAACTTTAACCTCCTGTCACGTCTGCGTCACATAGTTTTAACATTTCACCTTAATTCACCCAAAAAACACCCACTATCATAACATTCTCAAGGTTAAACCTTAACTCACCAACAATTTACAAAAAACAATCCCTCATTTAGGGGCAGAAATGAAAAATAAATAAATAAATAAATAAATAAAATAACGCACGTTAACTTTGTAACGTGCAACCTTTAACACCACAATAACTTGGATGACGGTGTGGTTAACTTGGTATAACTTAGGAATAACTTGCAAATAACTTAGGAATAACTTACCCGTTGCAAGTGCTCTTATAGTCATTTAATAGTCTACTTTTTTCCATAACACATTTTGTACACATTACTTTTAACTTTAACTAGTATATCTTGCAACACGTTCACAACAATAAAAATATGTAAATATATCTTCATACTTAAAATGTCACTGCCAATTATAAAAATTCTCAATTATAGACTACTACGAGGTTATATCATAGTAATCATGCTAATTAAATTAGTACCTAGTGCCTACCTCATTGAACGCGGTGTCATAGCTGAGCTAATGAGGCCCTGACAAGACTGCTTATATGATAACTAAGCAAATGTTTAGAACAAAATTTCCTATATCATCAATATTTTGATGTTGGAAATGAATTTTGAGGCCGCGACTATATATAGAGGTATATAATTTGAGGCCTCAAAACTTTGGCGCTCTGACGATAGCACACCTCGTACACCCTCGTATACGGTTCTGATTGAACGGCTACAAGCTAAATACAACTCCATATCAAAGCTACATCGTCCCTAAAAAGGAATGCTTATACAATTTATACTTAGGATACCTCAAAATAAGCTTAGTATGCAACCTCATATCAAACTTGAACCCAAAACATTACTTTACACTAAAATTCTGCACAGGCTGTATTCTCAAAAATGAACTTGGACAAAATCCGTGTATGGACCATGTGGCTGTATGAAATTATAGCATTTGACCGTATGCTCCAAAGAAAAGAAAAAAGTTTGGGCGTTTCAAAAACAAAACAAAAAATAACATGTATGTTTCTTCGTCGACTTCTTCATCCATAGCTAGCATATCGACGTCTTAGAGAACACATGGCAAATGTCGTTGTGGTGGGGGCGCGAAAGAGATGGCGGTGGGGCGAAGATATTATGTATATCAATCACTATCGTAATAAGAAAAGTCAAATGAAAAAATTTTGGTAGATTTGTGACTTCAGTGAACAAGGTTATTAGTATTTGTTTAGTGATCTTTTTGATATTAGAAACAAATTCAATTTCTTGTTTTTTAGACCAAGTGTTTCATAATTGAAACTCATTTTTATAGTTTCAGGAATTACACTCATTCAACTAGTCGAGTTACACCTATTTTCCTCATAATTTGTTAAAAAGAAGTGACGCCATTTATAAACAAGAGGTGATTTATACATTTATATAACGCACTATGCGACTTCTTGTATGATACTCGTTACTCATACCATTTGCTAACACCGATATCATATCACTCGTTACTCATATCATTCGCTAACAGCGATATCATATCACGTGATGCACCAAACTACTTATATAAGACTACTCATTATAGTCATCAAACTCATCACCATCCAACACACCACTAAACCCACCATCTTTTAGGTGTTATTGTCACCACCAAACTAAAAATATAAAAGTAACTCACTTTATACAAAAATACCCAAAATTACCTCACACAAACACACTCATAAACCAAAAAAATATTGAAAACAGTTCGATGGTCTGCATCACCGAACTAGTGAAAAAAAATACCCCTATGACGCGTAGTGGGTGACCTGTGCTATGGTCTTGGCGCATTGTGGTCACGACCACCATCATATTGACCGGCTAAAATAGCGCACAACTCAATTTTGATAGTATGCAAATCACGTCACATACATACCACGTCACCAACCAACCAACCAAGTCGACAAGGGTGTAAAAAATCAAAAATACACAACAAAAAATTCAAGGCCTAAATTGCAACAACAATGACAGGTAGTTACTCCTGTTACAAAAAAAGATCTTTTTAAACACAGAATCTTGATATTTCCCACTTCCAAAATTCAAATCACTTTTTTTGAGAAAAAAAATTCAAATCACTTAAAACACAATTATCACCAATTAGTATAAACCACTACAAACCCTAAACTAAAACATCAAAATTAAGCTCAAATTCAATGGCTACTCGCAGGCGCATGCTTCTCAAAGTCATAATTCTTGGTGACAGTGGGTAACAATTTTTCCCCCAATTTTTTTAAAAATTTCAAATTTAACTGTATTACTAAATTGAGCTAAATTAAGCTGTTTTTTCATTTTTTTTTATTGGTTTCAGGGTTGGGAAGACATCAATTATGAATCAGTATCCTTAATTTTGTGAATTTTTTAGTGTATAAAAAAGCCCTAATTTTGTGATTTGAGCTTGATTTGGGGTTTTTTTTTTTTGTTGGATGAATGATGAAAAAAATTGAAACCCAGATGTAATTTTGTGTATTAAACAAAACCCAGAAAGGGTTTTGTGAATTAAGGTGAAATGATGTGTAAAGTTTATGGTGTTGTTTTTCTTTGATTGTGGGAATTTAGATATGTGAATAAGAGATTTAGTAATCAGTATAAAGCTACTATTGGAGCTGATTTTTTGACTAAGGAGATACAAGTCGAGGATCGGATTTTTACGTTGCAGGTCTAGTTAAAATGCGGTTTTTAGTATTTTTAGATTTATGTGTATAATGAGGGTGAATGGTTAAGTAATGAGGATTGGTTTTGTTGGTGTAGATATGGGATACGGCTGGACAAGAAAGATTTCAAAGCCTTGGTGTGGCGTTTTATCGTGGTGCGGATTGTTGTGTTCTTGTACATGATGTTAATGTGATGAAGTCGTTTGATAGCCTTAACAATTGGCGGGAAGAGTTCCTAATCCAATCTAATCCTGCTGATCCTGAAAACTTTCCGTTTGTTTTACTTGGGAATAAGATAGACGTTGATGGTGGCAATAGCCGAGTGGTAAAACGTCAATAATGTATTTCTATTCGAAAATAACAAATGGCCCACATTTTCTTAAAAACTTCTTTTTCTAGGTGTCTGAGAAGAAAGCAAAAGCATGGTGTGCTTCGAAAGGAAACATTCCTTACTTTGAAACTTCTGCTAAAGAAGGTTCTAATGTTGAAGCTGCTTTTGAGTGCATTGCTAGAAACGCTCTTAAAAATGAACCCGAGGAAGAAATGTAAGTAATCTTATACGTTCCAATTCAATCTCATCTAATAAATAGTGTTTGTGGAACTCATTTAACGCTTGTTAGTCTTCTTGTTGGGGATGAAGGTATGTTCCGGATACTATTGATATGGCCAACGCACGACAACAAAAATCTTCGGGATGTGAGTGTTAAGATGCTGAGTTATGTATATTTGGAGGTATTTGGTTCAGCTGTATGCATATGTTCTGTATTTTTCGTCCATATATCGGGAATATCTGCTATTATTTCATAGTCTATATCTTAAATTGTCGATTTATTTGGCATATGTTATGTGTAATCTCTTATTTTGGCATATGTTTGTTATTGAATTCGATGTAGATTTTTTGTCGTTGTTGAAACTTTTCTTTATGACGACCTTTTCATAGGTTAAGTAATCGAACATCAAACATGAATCCAAGTTGCTTGGATGCCAATATGTGCCAAGGGTTTTTTGAATTCATTGCAAACTAGTATATATGATTATATGAATTAACCAGTCATGTGCCAGCATGAGCCCGGCCCAAAAATAACCGTCCTATTGTTACTTAGGGTAGCGGCAATGGTCTCGGTATGCCTTCGGTATGGCTCCATACCGAGCGGCAATACCGCCGCCACCGTTGTGGTATGGCATGGCATGGGAGGATTTCGGTATAAATTGTCGAAGAGGCATGGGAGAAGGAGGAGAGAGGCATGGGTGAGAATATAATTAAAAATAAAATAAAATTAGGTGAGGCATGAGATCATGGTTGCCACTAAAAAAGTATGATAAGGCATGAGAGAGGTATAGGATGAGATGGCAGAATATTATTGGTGGGTGGTGAGGCATGAGAGAGGCATCGGATCATGACTGCCACCCCCAAGAGCTCATATCCATAGTATACAGGGGTGTTCATTGGTAATTGGTTCGTTCCGATATCAAGCCTAATAGGTGCATATAGGTCATAAACATTTGATCAAATGGCTGGTTGTACCTGGTCCTTGAGGTCTATAATACAAGTATCGTGACCACTAAGCGAACTTGACTTACTCACGTGACCCGACGTCCTAACCTATTGAAGGCTAAAGAATAAAAGACCAAGTCATTGGGATGACTAGTCTACTACAATACTATAATGGAGGATGTCCTATAGAGGACAACTATTTATTAATGATAATTGTTGATTGAGCTTGAGAGTCAACATCAAACCAAGCATTGTGGGATTTGGAATGGTTTGATATGAAGTTAAAGGATATCTCAAGCCGTATAGTTCTAACCAATTTTTAGTGTCTTAGTATGAGTTAAAGGGCTTATCTGCTTCTTTCTTATCAGACACATAAAAAGAAGTCATTGAAAATGCAAAGAGTTTGACTGTCTGAGATTACTTATTTAAGTGCTCTTCCACTTAGATAAACCACTTTGAGTTTTCTGAGATTACTTATTTAAGTGCTCTTCCACTTAGATAAACCACTTTGAGTTTTGAATATCAAAACTCAAAGTGGTTTATCTAAGTGGAAGAGCACTTAAATAAGTAATCTCAGACAGTCAAACTCCTTACATTTTCAATGACTTCTTTTTATGTGTCTGGGAAGAAAGAAAAATCACGAAGTGCTTGGAATGAAAATATTTCTTATTCCTTTGTAATTACTGCCAAAGAAGGGTTCAATGTTTAAGTAAATTTTGAATGCATAGCTAAAAATGCTTTTAAACATTGAGGGTGTGTTTGGTAACAAGCGTTTAAAAGTGTTTTTAAGCAACTAGTAATAAGCGTTAGCGTTTTGTATATAATACTTGTTTGGCAACTAGTGCTTGTAATTGTTTTTAACGATTCAAATCAAAGTGCTATTTCATATAGCATTTTATAGCAATTAGTGTTTACATTAGTAAATATAGTTATACAGTTATGTTACGAGACGCTTTATAAAAATAAAGAGTAGCTCCTCCTGCTGTTATTTCCAGCTATTACATCCCACTAATGCTTCCTACTATCTTTATTTTCGCCAAACATACCCTAAAACTTGAGGAAATGTAAGTACTCATATGTAAGGGTGTGCATGGTCCAAAAACCGGACCGGACCGGCCAAGACCGGACCGGACCGAAAACCGATTTCGGCATAAACCCTAGACCGAGACCGGACCGAATGTGGTCGGTCCGGTCTCGGTCCGGACCGGTCCGGTCGGTCCGGTCCAACAAGGCCAAATTCGTCGGTTTTGGTCCGGACCGGACCGGACCGAGGACCAATTAGCCCAAAAGCCGGGACCGCGGACCGGACCGAATGTGGTCGGTCCGGTCCGTTCGGGTCATATGCTCACCCTTACTCATATGCATTATGGCGCAATCCAACTCAATAATAATAGTGTTCGTAGAGACTAGTTTTAACAATCCATCTACACATCACCTATTGTTTAGACTTTACACAATCACAAGATCTGTAGCCACTGCAAGCCTTTTATTATTTGTAAGTAACCTCCATAGGCATAATGGAGAAACAAAGTAATTGACATTATACATTGAAAAAATTAGTGCTTAAAAAGACTAGCTAAACATGCGAATATAACAGTAGAAATACCAAAAAGCTAAAAAATACTATCATGACTTCGAGCACCACTACGGACACAAAACCACCACGCATGAACCACAAACCACGACCACCACATAGCTCAACACCGACCAAAACCCCAAACACCAAGACCCATTACTTACTCACCAATAATACTTTTTAAGCTTGTTTATCCATGAGTGATAGTTTCCCACCACGTTATATACTTCAGTGAGTAGTCGCGGGAGCTTTGTACGAAAGATTCTCTCTAGCTCTCTCTCATCTTACCTCAATTCTTGTTGCAATACACGAATCCAACCCGAACCGATATTGCTGCAAGAATTGGGAAAAGATGAGAGTGAGGTGGAGAAAACCTTCCGTACAATTCACTGAACCAAATACCTCGAGAAATCGCAAAACCACTATATGGAGATGCTATGAAACAGTTTGTAGTCGAACAACGGGGCTTCCTTTTTTAGGTGGTTACTAATGTCTTGTAAATATCTGAGACGCACACGACGGGACCAAAAATGTGGGTGAATGCCTAGTTCTGCTGATGATGATAGTAACATTGTCAAAATATAAACATATCAATGTCTAAGACGATTCCATTAAACTAACATCATAAAACGCCATGATTTCTCAACTCAAGCTTCTCCACCTCTTCATTCCAAAGCCAACAACTGCAACATCAAACAATATTATTATTATACACAGATTCTGTAAGACGAAATTCTCATTGTTTACTACTATAAACAAAACCGCAAACGATTACCAAGCTGATTTTATTGAGTCGGTAAATGTAACCGGTGGAAGTTCGAAATCGATCAAGATACTTAAAATTTGTAAACTTGATAAACAAAGTCACCTAGAAATAATCATGCAAAAATTCCCCGCATATGAACACGTACATTTGTTTTACGACTCTAACATCACTAATTATCACTCACATAATTTACTTACTCAAGGTCCATTTAACCTATTAAAGGATGTTTGGAATTGCTTATTAAAGGGCTTATCTGCTTGTTTCTTATTCAAGTGTTAATTCGGTAAAGAAGTAAAAAAAAAACAAACAAAGCTACTACCTCCTTTAAATTGCTTAGTATTTTAAATTTTAGCACTATATCAAAATTATCAAAGTCATTTTATACAGAAAAGAGTGTTTGAGATTGCTTATTAAAGTGATTATATGCCAAGTGTTTATAAAATTCTTTTTATTTGCTTACTTTACACTAAAAAGGCTCATTAATAAAACCAATACCCTAAAGCCTTTACATGAATTTACTAAAAATTGAACTAATAAGAGTCATTCTCAATTTGCACCAAAGATAAAAATCAAATTAGATAAAGAATGTATACCATATCAATCAAGAGCGAAAATAAGCACTCAATGCATCTTCCCCTAGCTCAATTGCCCTTTGGAACTGAAGAGCTTCAAAGCTTGCCTTGGCTGCTTCCAAGGAGGCTGTGAGGTTTATGATGTGCTCGTCCATCCTCACTAACTTGCTTCCAGACGCACAATTTCTTTGCTCACAGGGTTTACCATACCCTGCGCCCCACTCATGAAATCATCAACGTGTTTCTGGAACACCTTGAAGTGCTTATTAAAGTCATTAAGGGAAAAGTGGAGTTGCAAAACATCTTCTTTTAGCGATTCCATGGCCTAGGGTTTGTTTTTGGTGATGGTTAAGTTGCTAGGGTTGCAACAAGTATTGTTTTTGTTCCGACAAGTATTGTTTTTGTTTTTGGTGATGGTTAAGTTGCTAGGGTTCCGACAAGTATTGTTTTTGTTCTTTTATGACGCTGCTCACCCGTTGGGCTTTGCGACAAGCCGGCCCAAATATTTTATTCATGTTTTTTACACAATAATAATAAGAGGGAATTGCATATATATATCCCTGCAAAATCAAACAATATACACAGATTCTATAAGACGAAATTCTCATTGTTTACTACTATAAACAATAGCTTCAAACGATCACCAAGCTGATTTTATTGATGTAACCGGTGGAAGTTCGAAATCGATCAAGATACTTAAAATTTGTAAACTTGATAAACAAAGTCACCTAGAAATAACCATGCAAAAATTCCCCGCATATGAACACGTACATTTGTTTTACGACTCTAACATCACTAATTATCACTCTACATAATTTACTTACTCAAGATCCATTTAACCTATTAAAGGATGTTTGGAATTGCTTATTAAAGGGCTTATCTTCTTGTTTCTTATTCAAGTGTTAATTCGGTAAAGAAGTAAAAAAACAAACAAAGCTACTACCTCCTTTAAATTGCTTAGTATTTTAAATTTAAGCACTGTATCAAAATTATCAAAGTCATTTTATACAGAAAAGAGTGTTTGAGGTTGCTTATTAAAGTGCTTATCTGCCAAGTGTTTATAAAATTCTGCTTATTTGCTTACTTTACACTAAAAAGGCTCATTAATAAAACCAATACCCTAAAGCCTTTACATAATACAGAATTTACCAAAAATTGAACTAATAAGAGTCATTCTCAATTTGCACCAAAGATAAAAATCAAATTAGATAAAGAATGTATACCATATCAATCAAGAGCGAAAAGAAGCACTCAATGCATCTTCCCCTAGCTCAATTGCCCTTTGGAAGTGAAAAGCTTCAAAGCTAGCCTTAGCTGCTTCCAAGGAGGCTTTGAGGTTTAGGATATGCTCATCCATCCTCACTAATTGTGCTTCCAGACGCACAATTTCTTTGCTCACAAGGTTTACTATACCCTGCGCCTCACTCTTGAAATTTTCAACGTGCGCCTCACTCTTAAAAATCGAAGCAAGATATGATGGATGTAAATGTTATAAACAAAAAAAGTATATATATATATATATATATATATATATATATATATATATATATATATATATAACCAAAACATATAGCACTCACCCGGTCCATATAATGGTTTGCCCTTTTTTTCTGAAACTCAAGAACATATAGCAAATTATTCCAATCTTCAAACAAAACCTAGAAGAAAAACAACATATACAAAACTTACTTACACATATTTACAAAGTATACATGAAAAGCTAGATCTATAATAGGTAACGATAACATGCTAAAACAATGCCAAAAAAAAAAAGTACCTCAATTTCGGTTGGCGGCCTCGTCGTGCAAGCATCATACGGTAGAGATCTTTGAATGTTGTCACCATGGTCGTTTGAAAGAAGGAAATACAAGTATATGAGACTCTTTAGTCTTTCATGTGTGTGATGTTTGTGAAAAAAGTGGATGTTAGTTGTTGATGGGAAAACTCGAAGCAAAGATGAGTACGTATTTATGCTTGCTAGCTTGTGTGTGGTAGGTGTTGCATTAACACAAAAGTACACGTTAGGTGGTGCATTTACAAACCAAAACGTACTGGTTGAATTTGAACTAGAAGAGTTTGTTATTTAGTCCGATTTTAAAAGGGTTGGTTGGTCGGTTGAGAAGGATCAAAGTTAAGTTGATAAAAAAAAAATGTGGATGAGATAAAAATGAGGGTAGTTGAGGGGAAAGATATAAGTAAAGAGTTACTCTCATAATTAAAGATGATGTATTTATATTTGCATGTGTGATAGATGTTGCATGAACAAAGGAGTTAAAAATGTGAAAGGTGACAATAGATAAAAATGAGGGTAGTTGAGGGGGAAGATGGAAGTAAATAGTTTTTAAACCTGGATGAATCTGAACTGCATATTTTGATCCTAATTACATTTAATTACGTTATATTGGTGGTTGGCGAGACAGGGTAACATGCTAAAAATACTGCCAAAAAAAACAAAACAAAAGTACCTCAGTTTTGGTTGGCGGCCTCGTCGTGCAAGCATCATACGGCAGAGATCTTGGACTCTTGTCATGACCATGGTTGTTTAAAAGAGCGAAAAACAAGTATATGAGTCTGTTAAATCGTTATGTGTATGATGTTTGTGAAGATGAAAATGCTTAGGTGATGTGTTTATATAGGAAGAGAAGGAGGGGTGTGATTGGTGGATATGGGTTCACGCGGATCGTGATCTGTGGCCGTTGGTTTTTTGAGAGTGTAAGTTGGACGGTGGATGAAGTATTTACTGGAAAGATGGAAGCAGAATTGAATGAAGTGTTTATGTTTGGAGAGTAGTAGGTGTTAGAGGTGACAAACTTTATGTTAGCTAGATGAGGTATTTATGTTTGGACGAGGTTGGTGCATATTTTAGTTGTGTGTTGATTGACCATACATGAACAGTTTTTTAAGCCAGTTGAATTGGAACTGGAAACTTCGATTTTAAAAAGTTCGGTGCATGGCTGGTTTAGTGAGACATTTATGTAGACAATTACAATACGTACTAGTTCTCTGTCATTGTTGTCTTTATACATATGCAGGACATTGTGGCATTTTTATGATGAACTCATTTGCTAAATTTGCGGGAAGAGTTTCTAATCTGATCTAGTTTTGTTTAAATACTAGCTAGCTATAGGTTAATATTAGGATTTTTCTAATCATAGAATTCCGCTAGAGTGCTGGTGACGGGCTCTGAAGCTTCGGTCTTGTGTGAGAGATTCGTTCTAAGCTTGTAGTAAGATGAACGTTCAACTGTTGGTCTCGACTCTCCATCGTAGGGATGGGTATAATTGCTTTAATTTGGGATAAGTTTAAGTACTTATGGAATGAGCTTAAGCTGAGTTAACCCTTGTCTATAAGTGTTTATGGAATGTGCATAGGTGTTATAAAGTGAACAAAGAAAATATCGTGCATGTGTTTAAGTTATTGCATTGGACTGGACGTAACAGTATGGTAGCGTCGTGGTGTGATCATGGGAACACAAATGTCACAGCATCCACTTTTATCACGTTTTTAATATAATTGTCACATAAACATATTTCACAATACACTAACACAAAAAAATAAACAAAATAAAAAGGTTTTAGTGGTATCGATGGTCTACACCACCAAACCACTCATTTTTTTGACTCTTTGCGCATCCTCGTAAGCCACTAGTGGTGGTCACGCGTCGTTATTACCCGTCAAGCGTGGTCTCTAGATCTTACTACGCCTCGTCTTAGACTAGTCATAATGAGTGGTCGACCTTGTGGTCAGTCGCCACCCAAAACGCTTCCCTCTGCCCTACGAGCAAATCAACGAAGGGTGTCCCCCCTTGTAAATATTGAACATTCGGTCGGGAAGTCGACTGAATTGTTTGTGCGTGTGGGTGGATTTTATAATTGATTTTTGTGTGGTATGTTTTTTGTGGTGACCGCGGTCACATGCGGTTACCATTACTATTAGTCTAGTCAATTTTGAGCCGATGATCACTTTAATAACCATTGGATTCTACACCATTGAATGCAGCAGCTGTACCTCTTTATCCAGTGGTTATTTGGGTGACGCATATAGCCTTCAACAGCATTGGAAATGTGCTAGTTACACATCTATATCTAGTGATTCATTAAGTGTTTTACTTTACTTTCAAAATTTACTTTTAGAGCTTGTGCATTGGTATTGTATTGGTCTTTACTGAATACTTAGAAGGGCATAGTCCTGCACTATGAGAAAGCACACAGTAGTACCCTTGTTTTTTTCAGAGTAAAAAAAGTAGATAAATATTTTATACATTTTTAATGGCTTCCATTTTCTACGTGTCTTAGAAAGCATGGTGTGCATTGGTAATGTTGCTCATTAAATAGCGTCATAGGAACATATTAAAAAAAAATTGATTTCCTTTGTTGTGATACTATTGATGTGGTAAGTGCCCGACGACATAAATTGTGTGAGGTTTGTATGCAGGGTCGTCCCTTGGAGGTCTTGAGCGAAGATAAAAATGAGGCCCTTAAAACATATAAATAAAAAGTTTCAATTTATATCACGTACAATGCAAAGCGTAATCTTTTAGACATTTTTAGTTCAAAATCTATGGTCAAATCTTTGTAGTTAATTTAGGGGCCTTGGGCGGTCGCCAACTCTCAAAAACGGCGGTGTATGTATGTTAAGATTTTTAACACCACAATAACTTGGATGACGGTGTGGTTAACTTTAGGGGCAGAAATGAAAAATAAATAAATAAATAAATAAATAAAATAACGCACGTTAACTTTGTAACGTGCAACCTTTAACACCACAATAACTTGGATGACGGTGTGGTTAACTTGGTATAACTTAGGAATAACTTGCAAATAACTTAGGAATAACTTACCCGTTGCAAGTGCTCTTATAGTCATTTAATAGTCTACTTTTTTCCATAACACATTTTGTACACATTACTTTTAACTTTAACTAGTATATCTTGCAACACGTTCACAACAATAAAAATATGTAAATATATCTTCATACTTAAAATGTCACTGCCAATTATAAAAATTCTCAATTATAGACTACTACGAGGTTATATCATAGTAATCATGCTAATTAAATTAGTACCTAGTGCCTACCTCATTGAACGCGGTGTCATAGCTGAGCTAGCGGAAGCCCTGTACAAGACTGCTTATATGATAACTAAGCAAATGTTTAGAACAAAATTTCCTATATCATCAATATTTTGATGTTGGAAATGAATTTTGAGGCCGCGACTATATATAGAGGTATATAATTTGAGGCCTCAAAAACTTTGAGGCCCTGTACGATAGCACACCTCGTACACCCTCGTATACGGTTCTGATTGAACGGCTACAAGCTAAATACAACTCCATATCAAAGCTACATCGTCCCTAAAAAGGAATGCTTATACAATTTATACTTAGGATACCTCAAAATAAGCTTAGTATGCAACCTCATATCAAACTTGAACCCAAAACATTACTTTACACTAAAATTCTGCACAGGCTGTATTCTCAAAAATGAACTTGGACAAAATCCGTGTATGGACCATGTGGCTGTATGAAATTATAGCATTTGACCGTATGCTCCAAAGAAAAGAAAAAAGTTTGGGCGTTTCAAAAACAAAACAAAAAATAACATGTATGTTTCTTCGTCGACTTCTTCATCCATAGCTAGCATATCGACGTCTTAGAGAACACATGGCAAATGTCGTTGTGGTGGGGGCGCGAAAGAGATGGCGGTGGGGCGAAGATATTATGTATATCAATCACTATCGTAATAAGAAAAGTCAAATGAAAAAATTTTGGTAGATTTGTGACTTCAGTGAACAAGGTTATTAGTATTTGTTTAGTGATCTTTTTGATATTAGAAACAAATTCAATTTCTTGTTTTTTAGACCAAGTGTTTCATAATTGAAACTCATTTTTATAGTTTCAGGAATTACACTCATTCAACTAGTCGAGTTACACCTATTTTCCTCATAATTTGTTAAAAAGAAGTGACGCCATTTATAAACAAGAGGTGATTTATACATTTATATAACGCACTATGCGACTTCTTGTATGATACTCGTTACTCATACCATTTGCTAACACCGATATCATATCACTCGTTACTCATATCATTCGCTAACAGCGATATCATATCACGTGATGCACCAAACTACTTATATAAGACTACTCATTATAGTCATCAAACTCATCACCATCCAACACACCACTAAACCCACCATCTTTTAGGTGTTATTGTCACCACCAAACTAAAAATATAAAAGTAACTCACTTTATACAAAAATACCCAAAATTACCTCACACAAACACACTCATAAACCAAAAAAATATTGAAAACAGTTCGATGGTCTGCATCACCGAACTAGTGAAAAAAAATACCCCTATGACGCGTAGTGGGTGACCTGTGCTATGGTCTTGGCGCATTGTGGTCACGACCACCATCATATTGACCGGCTAAAATAGCGCACAACTCAATTTTGATAGTATGCAAATCACGTCACATACATACCACGTCACCAACCAGCCAACCAACCAACCAAGTCGACAAGGGTGTAAAAAATCAAAAATACACAACAAAAAATTCAAGGCCTAAATTGCAACAACAATGACAGGTAGTTACTCCTGTTACAAAAAAAGATCTTTTTAAACACAGAATCTTGATATTTCCCACTTCCAAAATTCAAATCAATTTTGAGCCGATGATCACTTTAATAACCATTGGATTCTACACCATTGAATGCAGCAGCTGTACCTCTTTATCCAGTGGTTATTTGGGTGACGCATATAGCCTTCAACAGCATTGGAAATGTGCTAGTTACACATCTATATCTAGTGATTCATTAAGTGTTTTACTTTACTTTCAAAATTTACTTTTAGAGCTTGTGCATTGGTATTGTATTGGTCTTTACTGAATACTTAGAAGGGCATAGTCCTGCACTATGAGAAAGCACACAGTAGTACCCTTGTTTTTTTCAGATTAAAAAAACTAGATAAATATTTTATACATTTTTAATGGCTTCCATTTTCTACGTGTCTTAGAAGAAACAGCGAAAGCATGGTGTGCATTGGTAATGTTGCTCATTAAATAGCGCTATAGAAACATATTAAAAAAAAATTGATTTCCTTTTGTTGTGACACTATATATTGATGTGGTAAGTGCCCGACGACATAAATTGTGTGAGGTTTGTATGCATGCAGGGTAATCCCTCTGGAGGTCTTGAGCGAAGATAAAAATGATTTTCAATTTATATCACGTACAATGCAAAGCGTAATCTTTTAGACATTTTTAGTTCAAAATCTATGGTCAAATCTTTGTAGTTAATTTATGGGCCTTGGGCGGTCGCCAACTCTCAAAAACGGCGGTGTATGTATGTTAAGATTTTTCAAATATGTCATTTCAAGGATTCTTGATACAAGTTTCTATGTATACTTCGAAGTCTTCGGTTAAGCTCCATGAAGCTTTTATTGACAGTCCATGCATTTGGATTATCCTAAATTATCTCGTAGTCTATATGAAACGGGTTAATCCTCAAACTTTCCATTTGTTTCACTCTAGAACAAGATAGATGTTGATGGTCGTAATAGCGAGGCGCTAAGATGTTAGGAGTAATAGTTAAATTAAACCAAGAATAAGAAAAAGAATTGGGGGATGTCTTGAGTTGCTTATTTTAAAGCGGTCATGTGCTTAAATATAAATAAGTTTGTCCCAATCTTGCTTATTTTAGAGTAAAATAAGATAAATCATGATATCCAAACACTCAATGAAGTGGAAGAGCACTTAAATAAGTAATCTCAAGCAGTCAAACTCCTTCTTACATTTTCAATGACTTCTTGCTATGTGTCTGAGAAGAAAGAAAAATCAGAAGTGCTTCGAATGAAAATATTTCTTATTCCTTAGTTACTTTGTAATTACTGCCAAAGAAGGGTTCAATGTTAAAGTAGATTTTGAATGCATATCTAAAATTGCTTATAAACATTGAGGGTGTGTCCGGTAGTAAGGGTTTAAGAGTGTGTTTTTAAGCAACTAGTAATAAGCGTTAACGTTTTGTATATAATACTTGTTTGGCAACTAGTGCTTGTAATTTTATTAAACGATTAAAATCAAAATGCTACTTCGTATACCATTTTCTAGCCGTTAGCGTTTACACAAGTCAATATAGTTATACAATTATGTTACGAGACGCTTTATAAAAATAAAGAGTCGCTCCTCCTTCTATTATTTCCAGCTATTACATCCCACTAATGCTTCCTACTATCTTTATTTTTGTCAAACATACCCTAAAACTTGAGGAAATGTAAGTACTCATATGCATTATGGCGCAATCCAACTCAAAAATAAAAGTGTTCGTAGAGACTAGTTTTAACAATCCATCTACACATCACCTATTGTTTAGACTTTACACAATCACAAGATCTGTAGCCACTGCAAGCCTTTTATGATTTGTAAGTAACCTCCATAGCCCATAGGCATAATGGAGAAACAAAGTAATTGACATTATACATTGAAAAAATATTACTTTTAGATAGGTTGCAAAAAATTAGTGCTTAAAAAGACTAAACATGCGAATATAACAGTAGAAATACCAAAAAGCTAAGTAATACTATCATGGCTTCGAGCACCACTACGGACACAAAACCACCACGCATGAACCACAAACCACGACCACCACATAGCTCAACAATGACCAAAACCCCGAACACCAAGACCCATTACTTACCCACCAATAATACTTTTTAAGCTTGTTTATCAATGAGTGATAGTTTCCCACTACGTTATATACTTCAGTGAGTAGTCGCGGGAGCTTTGTACGAAAGATTCTCTCCAGCACATTCTCATATTTCCTAAATTCTTGCTGCAATACCGGAATCCAACCCGAACCGATATTGGTGCAAGAACTGGGAAAAGATGAGAGAGAGGTGGAGAAAACCTTCCGTACAATTCACTGAACCAAATACCTCCAGAAAACGAAAAACCACCATATGGAGATGCTATGAAACAGTTTGTAGTCGAACAACGGGGCTTCCCTCTTTTAGGTGGTTACTAACGTCTTGTAAATATCTGAGACGCACACGACGGGACCAGAAATGTGGGTGAATGCCTAGTTCTGCTGATGATGATAGTAACATTGTCAAAATATAAAGATATCAATGTCTAAGACGATTCCAATAAACTAACATTTCATAAAACTCTCCACAAATTTCTCAACTCTAAAGCTTCTCCACCTCTTCATTCCAAAGCCAAAGCCAGCAACTGCAAAATTAAACAATATTGTTATTATAAACAATAGGTGCAAACGATTACCAAGCTGATTTTATTGATGTAACCTGTGGAAGTTCGAAATCGATCAAGATACTTAAAATTTGTAAACTTGATAAACAAAGTCACCTAGAAATAACCATTAAAAAATTCCACGCATATGAACACGTACATTTGTTTTACGACTCTAACATCACTAGTTATCACTCTACATAATTTACTTACTCAAGGTCCATTTAACCTATTAAAGAATGTTTGGAATTGCTTATTAAAGGGCCTATCTTCTTGTTTCTTATTCAAGTGTTAATTCGGTAAAGAAGTAAAAAAACAAACAAAGCTACTACCTCCTTTAAATTGCTTAGTATTTTATCAAAATTATCAAAGTCATTTTATACAGAAAAGAGTGTTTGAGATTGCTTATTAAAGTGCTTATCTGCCAAGTGTTTATAAAATTCTGCTTATTTGCTTACTGTACACTAAAAAGGCTCATTAATAAAACCAATACCCTAAAGCCTTTACATAATACAGAATTTACCAAAAATTGAACTAATAAGAGTCATTCTCAATTTGCACCAAAGATAAAAATCAAATTAGATAAAGAATGTATACCATATCAATCAAGAGCTAAAAGAAGCGGTCAATGCATCTTCCCCTAGCTCAATTGCCTTTTGGAACTGAAGAGCTTCAAAGCTGGCCTCGGCTGCTTCCAAGGAGGCTGTGAGGTTTATGATGTGCTCGTCCATCCTCACTAACTGTGCTTCTAGACGCACAATTTCTTTGCTCACAGGGTTTACTATACCATGCGCCTCATTCTTGAAATCTTCAACGTGTTCCTGAAAAACCTTGAAGTGCTCATTAAAGGCATTTAAGGCGAAGTGTAGTTGCGAAACATCTTGTTTGAGAGGTTCCAAGGTCATTGTTGCTAGGGTTTGTTTTTGGTGGCCTTTCTGATTGTTGTTGTTAAGTTGCTAGGGTTTGTTTTTGGTTCCGACAAGTATTGATCAGTGGATTGTTTTTGTTCTTTTATGTTTAATCATAACATTGTCATAAATTCTATTAATAAGAAATGACTTTATAATATGCTTTTAACATATACTGTATCTAATTAGTCCATTTGTGAAGATGACAAAAACAGTTAAATTTATTGAAAATTTGACTGACAGAAGCCTTGGAAAAAAATATAGAAAATCGATGAAAGAGAGCACCAAAAGCATATGACATAGAAACCACCAAGTTAACTTATTATAATCTATTTTACACTTTTTTTTCTTTTTTCTTTTTTTGGGTAAAAATTTTACACATTTTTTGTACTTCTTACAAGGAGGATAGTCTAGCTAATGCTTTGTAAAAAATATGAATATTAATGCAGAGTTTATATGAAGATGAAACCTATATATTCTTGTGGGTATCTTTGATTTCTAAAAATCGAAGCAAGATATGATGGATGTAAATATTATAAACATAGCACTCTCCCGTCCATATAATGGTTTGCCGTTTTTTTTTCTGAAACTCAAGAACATATAGCAAAATATTCCAATCTTCAAACAAAACCTAGAAGAAAACAACAATTACAAACTAATTACTTGCACATTTTTACAAAGATGGCATGAAAATCTAGATCTATGATAGATAAAAACTAACAAGTAATATATAAAAAAACTTGTATCCACATTTTTACAAAGAAAAGCTAGATCTAAAACACTGCCAGAACAAAAATACCTAAGTTTCGGTCGCCGGCCTCGTCGTGCGAGCATCATACGGCAGAGATCTTTGAATGTTGCCACCATGGTCGTTCGAAAGAACAAAAAACAAGTATATAAGTCTCTTAAATCGTTAGGTGTGTGATGTATGTGAAGATGAAAATGAAAGTGTGGTTTATATAGGAAGAGAAGGAGGGGTGTGATTGGTGGATATGGGTTCACGCGGATCGTGATCTGTGGCTGTTGGTTTGTTGAGGGTGTAAATTGGACGGTGGATCATGGCCCTTGCTGGAAAGATGAAAGCAAAATGAATGAAGTATTTATGTTTAGAGAGTGGTAGGTGCATGTTGCGTGAACAAAGGTGACAAACATCTTTTTATCATTGTACGTACTAGGGGTTTGGTGCATATGTTAGCTGTGTCTTGAATGTAAATGAAGTAAGTTGAATTGGAAGTTGAGAGTTTGATTTCAAAAAGTTTGGTGAGACATTTATGTAAACAAGAATACTTACTGTTATTGTTGCATTTATACAAATGTAGGACAGTTGTTGGGCAGTTGTGTTCTTGAACATGATATCAATGAGTCAATGTGCTGAAGTCCTTTTGCTAGCCTTCTTAATTTTCAGGAAGAGTTTCAAATCTGATCTAGTCATGTTAATCCTTAAAACTTTCCGTCTGTTTCGCTCGAGAACAAGAAAGATGTTACGAGTAACAGTTAAATTAAACCAAGAATAAGAAATAGAATCTAGGATGTCTTGAGTTGCTTATTTTAAAGTGGTCATGTGCTTAAATATAAGTAGGTTGGTTCCAATCTTGCTTATTTTAGATTAAAATAAGATAAGTCATGATATCCAAACACTCAAAGTGGTTAATTTAAGTGGAAGAGCACTTAACTAAGTAATCTGAGACAGTCAAACTCCTTACATTTTCAATGACTTCTTTTTATGTGTCTGATAAGAAAGAAAAATCACCAATTGAAGTGCTTCGAATGAAAATATTTCTTATTCCTTACGTTGTAATTACTGCCAAAGAAGGGTTCAATGTTAAAGTAGATTTTGAATGCATAGCTAAAAATGCTTTTTAACATTAAGGGTGTGTTTGGTAGTAGGCGTTTAAGAGTGTCATTAAGCAACTAGTAATAAGCGTCAGCGTTTTGTATATAATACTTGTTTGACAACTAGCGCTTGTAATTTTCTTAAACGATCCAAAGCAAAATGCTACTTCGTATAGCATTTTCTAGCAATTAGCGTTTACATTAGTTAATATAATTATACAGTTATGTTACGAGACGATGTATCAAAATAAACAATCACTGCTCCTGCTGTTACTTCGTGCTATTACATCCCACTAATGCTTGCTAGTTACTTCGTGCTATTACATCCCACTAATGCTTGCTCGATTAAAGAAACGAAAAACACGTGGAAGAGACTCTTTAGTCTTTCATGTGTCTGATGTTTGTGAGAAAAGTGGGTGTTAGTTGTTTGTTGATGGGAAAAGTGGAAGCAAAGATGAGTACGTATTTATGCTTGCTAGCTTGTGACCTTGTGTGCATGTGGTAGGTGTTGCATTAACACAAAAGTATTGCACGTTAGGTGGTGCATACAAACCAAAACGTACTGGTTGAGTTTCAACCAAAAGAGTTTGTTATTTAGTCCGATTTCAAAAGGGTTGGTTGGTCGGTTGAGAAGGATCAAAGTTAAGTTGATAAAAAAAAAATCAATGTAGATGAGATAAAAATGAGGGTAGTTGAGGGGGAAGATGGAAGTAAAGAGTTACTCATAATGATGTATTTATATTTGCATGTGTGGTAGATGTTGCATGATCATGAACAAAGGAGTTAAAAAGGTGAAAAGTGACAATAGAGAAATAGTTTTCAAAACTGGACGAATCTGAACTGCATACATTTAATTACGTTATATTGGTGGTTAGTGAGACAGGATATGAGCAGCTTCGACGTAGAGAATAAAAGGTTTTCTTTTGAAACTATTTTTTCTTTTACCGCGTATATTTTAACAATTCATTTCATAGTTTCCCGACCTAGATAAATATAAAACTCGTATAAGAGGAAGATAAAATAGTTCGAAAAATGGTTTAAATACTAGCTAGCTAAAAAAAAAAAGTAAAGTAACGCCCAATGCCGTCTTCCACTACTACAAAAAGTATTATTTAGAACGCATTTTTTGGAACGGTTTTTAGTTGAAGCGTTCCATAAATTCAAAAAGTATCCCCCGAATCAAAAGATTTTTTTGAGACGCATCTTTTAGAACGGCTATAGGTGAAGTGTTCCAAAAATTCAAAAAGTGGGCCCAACGTATTTTTACGGATAGGTTTGTTTGAGAATGAGAAAAAAAGCAATATTAAGCTGAGTTTGTTCCATATTTTATGGATCGGTTCACCAATACCGATACAAGAGAGAAAACCATTTTTATGTTACTTGTTAAATAGTGCGTAAAAAAAAGTGTCAAATACATGTCATTTGTGTGCCAATCATACTGGAGCATCATATCATTCGTGAGCTAAACGTTTTGAGCAAATGCACTGGCTCACGCCATTTGCATTCTTGTGTGTGTGTATGTTTTTTTTTTTTTTTTTTATTATTATTATTATTATTTTTATTTATTGTGAGTGGGTGGATATTTTTAGTGGGTATTTTGTTCGACCAATAACATGTTAGTGGTGTGTTATGAGAGAGTGTGTTTTAGTTATTGGTGTGTTATTGGAAGGTGTATGATGTGTCGCTGAGGTGGCGTACAAATAATGTATTATTGGTAGCTTCCATACCTTGTGCTTTTATCAAAATTTGTTACAGTTTAAGTATGGCCATTTATAAAAAGTACTAGATAAAATTATCGTTGTATATTTGATTAAATAGTGTGTAAAAAAAATGAGTGCGGTGGAAATGAACTTTATTAAAAACATCTATTAATCATACCCAACCTTTAATCCTTTAGCTCTGATTGAAAAAAATATTCATATCCTATTGCTTGGCCGAAACTGCGACTTTTCAAGAATAAAGACCTTAACCAATTAAGCTACAATGGATCCTTGCCTAGTTCTACGAAAGAAAATACGTAAAAAATGGAAGGGATTTCGACGAGATGATTGAGTGTGGAAGGGTAAGGACACGATTTGACGGAAAATATGCGCTTTCCAGAGTTCAAAATGTAAACACTGTGTTTGGTAAATAAAAAAATAGTCAAATCCCAAAAGGAAAGTGGAAAAAATCAACATTTTGGCACTTACCTTATTTGGAGTTTTTAAAAGTCCAACATTGCCTAGATGTTATGCGTGTCGAAAAACCGTGTGTGATAGCTTGATAGGCTTATTATTAAACATTCTTGGGGGAAAAAAGATGGGGTTAATCTCGAAAAGACATGGTTGAAATGGGTATTTGATTACAACTTGCGCCCGAAGAAGGGCAAAGGGGCACATATCTTCCACTTGCGTGTTATACTATGTCAAAAGCCGAAAAAACTCAATTTTGTTAATGCTTACATGGTATTAAGGTTCCGCGATGTGGATAATTGTAAACACAAGAAGTTTTACAATCTTCCTAGACAGAGTATCTACCCATTGTAGTGTAGTATAGGCAAGACACAAGGGATTGATCGTTCTCTAAGAGAATAGTGAAGTAGGCTCGAAATGTATAAAGATTTAAATCTAAGGGTTGAGGGGTGATTATTTTTGGTTTTTTATATGTTATTAGAAAGCAACTAAAAATCTCGAGGTTTGAAGAGTTTGATTTTATAACTAGTAATTAAACTACTATTAAACTAAAAGAAATAAAAGTAAGGTTCTATAAGGGATGTGGAAAACTAGAAGGGGGGGTTGAATAGTTTTGCCAATTAAAACTTCCTTTTTATCTATTTAGATCGACTTATGTCAATCTATTTGGATGTGTGTGTTGGATGTTGATAAACAAACATATAAAGGTAAGTAATGAAAAGATAAGAGTAAGAAGCACAAAACCACAGCGCGAGTATTTATAATGGTTCGGCTACAAGGACACCTTCCTTGCCCTACTCCACTCCCCGAGTCACCTACTCAAGAGTTCGTAAACACTACACCAATCTCCTTATGGCGGAGAAGTCTTCACAACGTTGCCTACCCTTTTTCCGGTGCTAGGCTAACCACCGAGTTCTTTCACTCCAAGGTGAACCACTCCTACACAACGTCGCCTACCCTTTATAAGGTACTAGGCTAAGTACCTAGTTCTTTCACTCCAAGGTGAACTACACCTTCACAACGTCACCTACCCTTTATTAGGTACTAGGCTAAGCACCTAGTTCCATTGCAATGGAGGAACTACTACCGCACTACACCAACGACTAATCCCAAAGGAGATCTACTCCTTTACAACATCATCAAGGATATCAATATCCTTGGATCTAATACTAGTCTATCTTGTACATCGAAACACACCATATCGAATGTACATCTAAGGCACCTTTCACTAATGCCTTTGACTAGATCTACAAGACACCCTTCACTAATGTCTTGTGTCTTGATTTCTAAGAACCTACCACAAGTGCTTATGATATGGACGATAGATACCCTTCACTAATATCTTCGTCTTGACACTTGAGACATCTTTCACTAATGTCTTCAACACTTCTAAAAAAAAGAATCATCAACAAGAAGACTTTAGTAGCCTTGATGATAAGGAAGCATGGCAACTCATGGACTTGAGCTTGCTC
Organism: Chrysanthemum makinoi; assembly: GCA_910596185.1. NCBI lineage: Eukaryota > Viridiplantae > Streptophyta > Magnoliopsida > Asterales > Asteraceae > Chrysanthemum > Chrysanthemum makinoi. Next base: position 316,548,442 of record OU343221.1, read on the forward strand.
GACTTCAAAGGTGGTGATCTTGCCTTTAAGAGAAACCTAGAAGATCACACAAAAACAAAACTACAAACATAGATCTCTTGGATCTGAGGTTAGCGAGTTTTTAACTCAGGGAGAAAGTGTGTTAGAAAGGGGAGAGGAATAATGAAGAAATGACTCACTATTTATAGAAGAAAAAATCTACTGTTCCCCGGATCCCGCGGATCCCTACCACAAGGGATACGGCTAGCACAAAGCTAGGGATCCGTGGAACGCTCCCTTTTACCCATGGGTATTTTGGTTATGGGTCATGGGTCATGGGTTGAACCATGGATCTTTAGCTATATACAATGTATCTCTTGAGTGCAATGCACTTGGTCACATGGGTATGGGTTGATCCATGGGTTATGGATATTATCCATGTATGATATAAGCATGATGTCATGCAATGGGTTATGGGTCAAGCTCCATGGGTTATGGGCTTTGGGTTGTACCCAACTACATTCAATGTATTTGCCCAATGGGTTATGATACTTAAGTTTCTACCCATTTATATTACCCAATATACTACATACTAGTTATGTGTATATTTTACCCAAATATGTAAACACTAGTTGTTGTACATATGTAATATTAAATCATAAAATCACTTATACTTGTTTTAGTGTTTTATGTGAAAATGTGAATATGTTAGAAACTATTAGTTCAACCATTTACGTATTTTATTTGTTTCGTTAAAATGATTTTACGTTTGTTATCGACAAAATATTAGAAGATCGTAAAATATAAATAAACGTTTTCACGGCTTATTTGTATTAACAAGGGAAGTGAGGCATATTCACCTAGGATGTATTACTCATTGCTAGCTAGCCAATGGTACCTAGTGAATTGTCACGTCTTTGTTTAACTAGCGTGTTGTATTCCTTAATATCAATTGAGGGTTGGTCATCAAATTGTAGATTTTCTCGTCCTCTTCAAGTGGCATTTTCAAGCACCTAAATCTGAGTTCGTATGAAGATTTTATGGCCAAAATACGATCGGGTACTTCGCACGCAAGTTGTGATAGTCTTGATCAGCTTGTAACGGCGTCACTTGTAAGTTGTGACGCCATCATCCTTGGTAATCTTGGTCATGACGCCATCAGATCTGGGCGGTCTCCACAGCCTGAACTGTCACTTGGAAATTCTGAAACTTGATCATCTTCGTAAAATTCAAGTGAAGCCACCACCTTGTGTTTGTGACGTCGTCCCAGGGCCTTTTTTCTAGTGTTTTTCACGTTGTCGTTTTCTTCGTTTTCTTGGGTAATCGAACCTGAAACGTGTCATTTTCCATCATTTTCTTCCAAGTACCTAAAACTTAGAAATGATTTAGGATAATAAATGATCAAATAATACGGATTTAGAGGTTAAATGACCCCTTAAAAATGTATAAAATTACACTTCATCATTTCGTCAAGCTATTTTGCAAACATTAAGAAGTTGGTGTCAGTTCATGATTGTAAACTGGTTGGTATGAATTCACACGATTGTCAAGTGTTCATGACACATATCATTCCTATTGCTATTCGCGAATTATTGCCAAACAACGTCCGACATATAATCACAAAACTTTGCTTGTTTTTTTAATATGATTCATTCAAAAGTGATTGATTCTGAAGTGCTAGACTCATGTCAAATCGATATTATCCTCTCGTTGTGTGAACTAGAGATGTATTTTCCGCCTTCCTTCTTTGATGTCATGGTTCACCTCGTATCTCATATTTTAGGAGAAATTAAGGCTTGTGGTCCAGTACTCCTACGTCATATGTACCCTTTTGAGAGATATATGGGTGTATTAAAAGGGTATGTAAGGAACCGAGTGAGAACAGAGGGTAGTATTGTAATCGGATACCTTTTTGAGGAGTTAATTGAATTCGGTAATGACTTTGTAAAAGGTGTCGGGAATATTGGCGTTCCACATTCTCGTCACGAGGTTAGACTTTCACGGGTTCGGACAATTGGATTGAAAATGATCGACCCAGACCGTGATGCTTTACATGTTGCCCATTCTCTAGTCCTTCAACACATGACATGTCTTACTCCATACATTGAGCAACACGTACAAACTTTACGCACGACATATCGCTGGAGAACCAACAAATGTTATCAAACTAAGCATAACTAAGAGTTTGCATATTCGCTTAAAGATATCGCGGTAGAAAATTTTACGAGGTTATACAAGAAATATGGGAGTTGAATTATAATACTTCCACTATACCCCACTTCAAATTTATGTGGGTGGCTAACAATGCACGAGGTGGTATGGTAGACAAAAAAGTTTTCACACTTGTAGACCTTTCAATAGACGGCTATACATCTGACCCCTTCATTCTCACAAAATTAGCCACTCGAGTGTTCTATGTTAAGGACCCGAGTAAATCAAGATGGCACATCGTCTTGCATGGTAAAAGACGTATACTCGATGTTGATAATGTGGTCGATGAGGAAGAATATGATCAATTTGACGAGTTACCATCTTGTTCTGATGATGTTCCTCTCTTCAATGATGATACTGTCGAAACTACATACTTACGATTTGACCATAATGAAAGATTACGGGTTGAGTGACGTCATGCTACAACAACGGTTTGATACAACGTGATGTATATTTTTTTATAGTAGTTATTTTGCTAATATGTCTCCAATCTATACTACTATAGAAGTTATTAGTGGTAATAGTATTAAAATCTAAAAACTTTATCTTATAAAACTATTTATCTATATGTATATCTATACTGCTATACTAGATTATAATGGATGAATAACCAACCTTAACTCCAAGCCTAATTTTTAACCATCAAAAATTATGATAAGAAGCTCCAATCATGAGATTACATGTGTCACTTCTCAACTAAAAATTGACATTTATTTTCAAATTGAAATATCTTTTTATCTATTTTTTTTATGATCTAATTTCACCATATTTTCTAAAATTTTGTACTCTTTAATTCAACATCCATTTGATATATTTTTATAAGTTTTTAGTTTTAAGATTTTTAGCGGGTTTATTTTATTTTGATTTAAATTTTTACAATTTTAACATTTATTTCAATCAATATAATATTGATTCGTCAAAATAATATACTTTTGAGGGGAGAGTTTGACGGGTAAGAGATTACGAGAGTATTTCTATATGCGGGAATAACGATGTCACGGGAAAGCTACGTGAAACCTAAGTAAACACATACAACTAACACATATACATTCGGAATGTTGTGAAACGAATTCACTAAACGGGTAGAGAATTTCGGGGAGAGTTGGAGTAGCAATTCATCTACTATTTTTATAATATAATAACTATATTTATCGCCGTCGCTGTACGCGGGTATGCGACTAATATATATTATATGATTAGTTAAAGTAATTAGTGTTAACCGGTTCATGAAAATAAGATTAATTGCGGTAAAATTGGCGGGTTAAATCACCCACTTCTCCTATTCTTCACATCGAAGAAACCACCCACTGCACAATCCTACCTACATCTTCGCATCAAAGGTTTAACCACTACATGCATCCTCCATATTTAAACAACTTCTTCAACACCTAAATTCCAAAAACACAAAATCAAGTTAGATCTTTCATTCTTTTTGTCAAATTCGTACTTTTAGGGGTAGAATTAGAGTTTAAGGTTTGAAGCTTTACGCTCAATCTTGTGAGGTAAATATGCTATACTTTTTATTTTATTAAACGTAATTAGTGATATTTGTCAATTAGTGATTAGCTATTTTTTTATGTCAAATGATGAGGTTAATGTCAAGTGTTAGTGGTCTAATCTTTGATTATAGGACATTTGTGTTGTATGTTTGTACTTATTTTTGTTTAGTTTAACAAGATTGTTGCATTAAAAGAAAGGAATTGAAAAAGGGATGTTTTGTAGTATGTGGATTATTTTATTTTGTCCTTGTATATGTTATCATAAAAAAAAGCCTATATGTTTGAATGTCAGTAGCGAAAAATAGATAGTTTCATAACCAAATGATAGTTTCTTTAACAAGAGAGTAGTAGTAAATAGTACTTTGGCTGATATGTTAGCATCAAGTTCAATTACAGGGGTGCTGGGACCAGACCACCCGGGCCGAACCAGGGCAAAATCATCTGTTGTTGGAATAAAGAAGGGATCAGGAAATGGGGGTGTGAGGAAGCGTAAGGTAGTAGTTAAAAAATTTGATGCCCCAGTGAAGAAAGTAACAGGGAATGTGTTGGCCGCCATACCCACATTACAACCAGACTCTGGGACATGTCGGCTAGTCCAATTTACTTGTGCTTCAGGTGGATCATTTGATGAATTTAATGAAATCGAGGTAACTTTATACATGTAAATATTTTGTTTGCTGCAAAACACTCTGATATCTGTTTTTAGTTTTAGTTTGTTGCATTGTTTTCCTTAAAACTACATCAGATTGTTAAGAGATATGCAAGCATCGAAGTTTCATCAACTTGCAACCATACTATTCCTATCTAAAATCATAACTAATGATATGAATAAATAGTTTTTTTTATGTAGATTAATGAACCTATGCCATCACAAGCACCATTGATTGGACATGGTCACCATCAGATGGTAGTTTTGGATTAATCCTATACTACTTAAACTTTATATCTATATAAGTTAGCATATATAGTACCTGGAACTAATTGATATTATAAAATGGTTTGTTAATGTAGATTGAAGAGCCATTGCCATAAAAAACAATCAAAGGAGCTATGGCGATGTTACCGAAGGGGCCACAAAAGACTCAAGCCTTAGCTAATCGTTTCATAAACCGCAATGATCGAAACAGACGTATCATTGTTGTCATTGTTGCATCTCCTGATGGAACGAGCCTGTTGAATACGTGGCTTTGTTAGGTTGGATGACGAATGAGTGGCTTGATGATACCATACTACATTGGTGGTGCATGTAAGTTTGTTAATGTTTTAGTAATTATGATAACACAAATTATTTATAATGAATTATAATAATTATTATATTCTTGATTTAGGCACATTTATGAGATGGTAAGTAAGGAGGAGTTTAACACTTGTGCATTTTTCAACTCGACAATCATCAGAGGGCGTATGTGCGATCAAGAGAGTAGTTTTGCTATCAAACATATTCTAAGTACTTTTGAAGCACATAAAGAAAAAGACATGTTCCTTGCACCTTATTTGCAAGAGTACGCCCGAATCTTTGCTTGTTATAATAGTTTTAATTAACATGCATTGTTTATACTAAGATGTTTAAACTTTCCGTGTAGTTCTCATTGGGTGTTATTTTTAATCCGCCCTAAGACAAGAATGGTATACATATTCGATTCATACAATCGAGATAAGAAAAAGACCTCGAAGAGTTTCTATTTGAGAAACATAGTGGAAAGGCTAGTAATTTCTAATATACACATTGCATTGGCAATGGAAGCGTATATTATTTTAACTTAACACTATTCTTGTTTAGGGCTTTTGACAACTCATTCAAGCGGACTAAGCTAGAGGTAAATCATCTACTATTTGTGTGTATACAAGTTTTTTATATATATATATATATATATATATATATATATATATATATATATATATATATATATATATATATATATATATATATATATATATATATATATATATATATATACATATAATATATATGGGCAATTTCATATCTCCCCTCATTTTAGTTGGAAATTTCATATATACCCAAACATGCATTAAAAACATTGTACGTTATGCATTCAATACTTAGACTTTGGGTGTATATGAAATTAATCATGAAAGTAGGGTGATATATGAAATTAATCCTAATATATAATGTATAGTTGTTATTTGATCATAGTGTAACCAATAAGTAGATTTGTGGGAATGCGGCTACTATGTGATGAAGTTTCTTTTTAAAACTATGTATATAAAATAAAAAACCTTCCCGGGTCAGGTAAATGTTTATACACTTTGTTTATTTTCAATTTAATGAAATCGATTAAGTGAAATAATTAACATTATATCTTATTATGTTTATAGCTTCATGACTCTACAAGAGCTTTAAACGTCAAGATGTGTTGGATGGGTGGGTACTCCATGGGGGAGCAAGTTTTTCGTGGATTATTGCAATGACGATTAGTCCAAGTTCCTGCTGTTGGTGATCAATACATGGTATTTTAGTTGTTTTCGTAGTGTGTAGTTGGAAGGTTTTAGTTGCTTGTGTTAGGTCTTTGTCTTCAATCAAGTTGGATGTTTGTTTTCAATTAAGTAGCTAGGATGTTTCGTACAAGTTCATGTGGATCTTTTGTTTGTTGATGTCTTGTGTCTCTTTGTATGGCTAGACCATTTTGTTTATTTAGTAATATGTTGCTTTTCAAATGAAATTGTTGGATCACTTTTTCTTTTTTGTGTTGTGGTTGTTTAATGAAGTAATTAATTCTATTATTGTTCTGTTGGTAACACCAATTGTCAAATATAAACCCAAACACCAATTGTGAAATATAAACCCATTTTAAGGAACGTTTCAAAAGACAAAAGAAACCCATTTTAAGGAACGTCCAAAAGTCAAATTGAAGTTCAAAAAGACCCATTTTAAAGAACGAGTAAAAGAAACCGTACCTTAAAATCTCTTTTTAGGAACGGTTAAAAAACCGAACTAAAAAAGAGCTAACTTTTTGGAACGCTGTTTGTTAAGACGGTTCAAAAGCCGATCCTAAAAATCTTTTTAGCCGAACCAAATAATCCTTTTTCCACTAGTGTTCCACGGGTTATGGGTACCCAATACCGTTTTCAGTGTATGGGGGAGGTTAAGATGTAGACAGCCTTACCCCTACCTAAGGTAGAGAGGCTGCTTCCAGTTCTACCAAAGGTAGAAAGGACCTCCGGCCTTTTGTAGGGAGTGAGGATCGAACCCCTGACCTCTCGGTTGAGAGGCAAGGGGTTTTCCAACTGATCCAACCCTACTTGTTAAATACTAGCTAGCTGTAGGTTGATATTAGGATTTCTCTAATCACATAATTCCGCTAGATAATGGGCTCTGAAGCTTCTGTCTTGTGTGAGAGATTCGTTCTAAGCTTGTAGTAAGATGAACGTACAACTGTTGGTCTCGACTCTCCGTCGTAGGGATGGGTATAATTGCTTTGGCATGAGTTTAAGTACTTATGGAATGAGCTTAAGCTGAGTTAAGCCCTTGTGTACAAGTGTTTATGGAATGTGCACAGGTGTTATGAAGTGAACAAAGAAAATATCGTGCATGTGTTTAAGTTATTGCATTGGACTGGACTGTACCTCTTTATCCAATGGTTATTTGGGTGATATATAGCCTTCAACAGTATTGGAAATATGCGTGCTACACATCTTTATCTAGTGGTTCTTTAAGTGTTTTACTTTACTTTCAAAAGTTACTTTTAGAGCGGTGTGCATTGGTCTTTACTGAATAGTACCAAGGTCATAGTCCTGCACAATGGCAAAGCACACGGTACTACCCTTGTTTGTTTCAGAGTAAAATAAGTAGATAAACATTTTTATACAAACACAAAAATGGTTAATTTTCCTAAGAAAATTAGTCGATTTGAACTTTAATAAGTAAATCCCAAACGCCCTAGTACATTTTTAATGACTTCCATTTTTCTACGTGTCTTAGAAGAAACAGCAAAAGCATGGTGTGCTTCCAAATGAAATGTTCCTTACTTTGAAATTTCTGCCAAAGTAATATTAAGCTTAAAGAATAGGTTGCAAAGACCCCTCTAAAACCACAAGTGATACCCCCGATGTTGTTAAAAAAAACATGTGAAGCGGAAAGTGAGGAACAAAAAATATAAAGTTTAACAAGTTAAAAGTATTAAACAGACAAAAAGTACAGAACAGAACTGTAAACAGATGGTCAAATGGGGGTGGAGGTTATTGTTGATACAAAAGTTGGGCGTTCCTTGTTTGAGGCTCCGGCTCTCGTACCAATTGAGAATTATTGCTTGAGACCTGCGCACTAAGAGACAAAAGACACCGTTAGGCTTACCGTGGGATTGTTTCCCACGATTATCCTCTGGCGTGAGAGTAAGTAATCGGTTTTAGGGTTTAAGGAGAATTAGGGTTTGTAGATCGTACATTAAACGAGGGATGAGATTCCCTTTATATACACACGGAATCCTTGTTGGTTCCGTGTTCCTCAACCTTCGGCGTATCCCGCCCAAATATATACACACAAGGATTCCGTGTGTATATAAAGGGAATCTCATCCCTCGTTTAAGGTACGATCTACAAACCCTAATTCTCCTTAAACCCTAAAACCGATTACTTACTCTCACGCCGGAGGATAATCGTGGGAAACAATCCCACGGTAAGCCTAACGGTGTCTTTTGTCTCTTATGCGCAGGTCTCAAGCAATAATTCTCAATTGGTACGAGAGCCGGAGCCTCAAACAAGGAACGCCCAACTTTTGTATCAACAGTTATACTTTTTTATACTTATTGATGGGTCCGGAAGGGTACCGATAACACACCACACATATTAAATAGATTCTTTTGACTTTTTTGGTTGTGATAAAGCTATCTTCCTAATACTATTGATGTGCCGAGTGCACGATGACATAAATTCTGTGAGGTGTGTATAGAGGGTCGTCCCTCCAGAGGTCTTGAGCGAATATAAAAATTAGGCCCTTTTCAATTTATATAAGATACAATGCAACTAATTATTATGTACAAAGCGTAATATTTTTGACATTTTTAGTTCAAAATCTACGGTCAAATCATCGTAGTTAATTTAGGGACCTTGGGTGGTTGCCAACTCTCAAAAACGGCGTTGTATGTATGTTATGTCATTTCAAGGATTCCCGATGCAAGTTTCTATGTATACTTTGAAGTCTTCGGTTAAGCTCCATGAAGCTTTTTATTGACGGACCATGCATTTGGATTATCCTAAATTATTTCATACCTAATAAGATAGACTGCTGATTTATTTCGGCCATGTTGATTTATTTCGGCCATGTTGATTTATTTCGGCCTTGTGTGTGAGTGTAACCTCTTATGAAGCGCTACAAGTTCTTTTCATAACTTTTTTATTAGTTCTTTTTAGTGTTGGTTGTTATATTCGATATGCAATATTTTTGTTATCAATGGTGAAACCGACCTTTGTAGATCATGTAATGATACATATAACAATACATATCGGTTCTTAGTTTATATTCTAGGCTTCTATTCGATACCGACATAATGGTAAGGAACTAACCGGTTCCGATCTCACTTAAAGCAAAATTTCATCAATGGTCAACAACTTCATCACCCTAAACTCAGCGTCACATCAGTTTTTCAATTCACCACTAAGCCCACCACTTCACGTCTAGTGATGACCACAAACTACACCACCAAACACACAAAAATAATACCACCCAACAAGAAAATAACACCACCACCTATTAACAAGTCGGACGTGCATACCACTAACATCTAAAATAGTAAAGTTGAGCAGTGCTTTAGTGTTGCACACGTGATGCTCCCTTCTACTACGCCTAGTCCTAAAAAGGGTTTCTTGAATCCGATCAAATATAGACAAGATGTGTATTTATAAGTTGCATGAGAGGTACACGATTATTTTTCTTGCAAAAAATTTACACGCCATTTGACCGGTTTGAGCATTGCCCAAAAATGAAAATAAGTGTCAAGCCAAATAGGTGCATAGTCATAACATTTTATCAAAAAGCACCCATTTTCTTTTCTTTTAAAAAAGATCTTAACGCTAATTTGCTTTTGTGTGTTTTCAAGGACTGGTGATATGTTTTGTGAGTGGGTTGGGTTTGCTTTTAATAAAAGCACAAAGTGAGGGAGACATAAATAACATTATATCATCTTAGAGCACACGGTATGGTGCTTGATAATATGTTAAAAGAAAAAAAATTATACCAACGGCATGTCATTGCCATACCACCCCAACATTCCAAATACATTTGAGCCACTTCATCAACTCAAGCCAAATGTAATTTTTGTTGTTTTTTATTTTGTATTGTGAGTGGGTGGGTATTTTTAGTGGGTATTTTGTGGGATCCAATAACATGGTAGTAGTGTGTTATGAGGGAGGGGTGTTTGAGTGATTGGTGTGTTATTGGGAGATGTATGATGTGACGCTGAGGTGGCATACCAGTAACATGTTATTGGTATCTGCCTCACCTTGTGCTCTTAGTGTCACATCATACACGTCTCATTAATATATCAATAATTAAAACACATTTCCTCGTAACACACCACTAATATGTTATTGGGTCTCACAAAATACCCCACTAAAAATATTCACTCACTCACAATACAAAAAAAAATGCAAATGGCTTGAGTCATTGTATTGACTCAAAACGTTTGGCTCACGAATGACACGATGTTTCGGTATGGTTGGCACACGAATGACATGCATTTGACACATTAATGGCACTTCATACATTATGCTTTAAGGGGAAGTGGTGCCTTATGATTGGTGGAGAGGGGCACACGAATTGCCAGCGTGGCTCATTTTGTGTTTTCATTTTGTGTATGAGGAAGTAAGGGTTGGTGTTGAATTGAATAGAAAGGTAGTGGGTTGGTTGTGGTGAATTAATTTATGAGATTTAAATTTTTGGGTGAAATTTTTTTGGCAAGAATGAGTTGTTTTTGTGGAGATATTTTAGAAATGATTGTATGTTTACAAAAGATTTACGCAAAATTCACCGAACAATTTATCAAAATAATTTGTCCAATTAAATATATTTTTGTCTTTTTAGAATTGGTTTTATTGGATAATGTTATTTTATAATAGCATTATCTTGTCGCGCTTACATTTCACTTCTTGTTATCTATTTCTTTTTTATTTTTCTCTTATCTCTCTAAGTGGTTGTTTACATTCTTTTTGTATTTTTTGTATTCTCGAGTTAGAGTTAAGGAAGAAAAATAAAGAAAATGAAAATGAAAGGAAGAAGTTGTGTTTTTGAGATAGAGTTAAGGAGTAAAAGAAAAGAAAATATAATAAAAGTTAGTGTATTTTTGTTGATTATTAAAGTAAAATGCTCCCTTCTAATTTTAAGAAAAAATTTTTTACTTTATATTTTTTTACTTTTCATTAATAACAAAACTCAATAACACAAATAGAAAGGCAAAAACCATGCGTAACGTCACATGTTCAAACTAACATAAGTAAAATGCTTTTTTATTTTATTTTATTTTTTATTTTTTTAAGTCTTTGCACACATAATTTTTTAAATTAACACCCAAACTTTCAATAACATACCAATCAGGCCCTATTTGAACTTTCAAAAACAAAATAATTTCTTATGTATTGTCATGTAGATTATATTAGTTTTATATGTTAATGTATTAGCTATAGAATTTATAATTTTGTTTTGACTGTACTATTTAACTTATATATTGTCACCCGTATTCCGAAATACAAATAGGCCCTATCCTAGATGAATATGGTCTAAGGACTTGACGGGATTGACTAGTCGACCCGATTGTCAATCTAATAATTAATAAATGTTATGGTATAAGTTGCCACATTGTAAACTTAATATAAGTGTCGTGTGGCCAATATAGAAAGAAAGGGACTTGAGGGATCAAAAGTGCCAAATAGTGAAATAACTTTATAATGAAGAAAGCTACATGTATATAAGCTAGACTTCTCAGAAGTTTCAGGAGATTAGTGAAAGTCGGTTTAGAAAAAGAGAGGGAAAAATGATAGTAAGATTGATGATCAATTGGGATGGGATTAGTGTTCTCAATCAAGTCTTTAACTAGTATCTATCATCCTTGTACAAGTAAGTATCCCTGATTGTATTTAATTATGAATTGAAGAGTTAGGGTTCATGTACCCAAGTTGGGGATTTTGGGTAATTGTGGTTTTAGACACTAATTAAGATGTTATAATGTAATTGGGTGAAACCCCTTTTATCAAATTGAAGTAAATGGGTAAATTAGATATGATCATGTTATGATCATAAGGTTTGATTATAAAGAATTATAGTAATCTTGGAAGAGCCTACTTATGGGTAAAAGTTGAGTAATTTATGGGTGGGATCATCACATAATCAATATATGATTATGTAATGATTAGAGGATGTTTATGAAAGCCAAATGGTTGTGTAAACCATGGTTATAGTTATTTGATGTTATTTTAAGTGTACTTTGATTATTATGTTTAAGGATGTTAGCTATGGATGATGTTGGACACTATTGATGAAGATGATGATAAATTGTGTATGGCTTAGCATGGATTGCTAAGGTAAGTAATCCGGTTACTACATGCTTAATGTGGAAATTATGATATGATGTGTTTATGATCGTTATAGTAAAGATTAGTTATAGTTAAGCTAAGGAATTATTGGACTTATATGAGAATTGATGTCGGTTATAGAGTTAATTGCCTACGGATGTGTTAAGGTATGTGTTATTGCCTTATGTGCCATTTGTGCCATGGTTTGTGTGTTAGAAATGTTTATATGCATTATATGATGATAGAAGCATTGCCATGTTTTAGCCGATTACTTACTAAGCGTTATCGCTTACATGTTATAGTTGTTAATGTTATTGTAGCTTCATGTGCTTGAAGTGCTATGGCTTGGATTGGGTGTTGGATCATGGAATGATTATTGAAGTTGGTAATATGTGATATTAGGAGCTAGGTAGACACCGAGCTCGTGTGATGAATTTGTACCCCCACGAGTCTTTTTATAGTTTGTAAATGTGTCGTCAATTGACAAGTATATGTCATAGTTGTTATGGTATTTTGATTGGTCAAATTTGACGTCATGGTCAATTTAAAAGGGTGTTTGGATTAAAGTGTATTTCTACCCATTTTGGGTTGAATGGGTCAATAAGTGTTAAGTGCATTAAAGATGGTTTATAAACAGTTTGTATGGTCTTTACTTATCTTGTAAATGTTAAAGTGTTTAAATTGGTTGAAATGGGTCAATAATGGTTGTGCAGTTTTGTTGTCAAAACGTGCAGGTCTGTAGACCTGCCGGCGTCGCAGTTGCATGGCGACGACGTTCTGCCCCGTTGGGACGGCGTAGGGTTCTAAACCCCCTGAGCCGTCGCATGTTAAATCTGAAAAGATGTTTTGGGTTATAGTCAAAGGGTGACGGCGTCGCAGCTTATAAGGCGACGACGTCAACCCGTTTTATAGCAACGAAAGATGTTTGTTGTAGTCTTGAGCCATTGATTTTAAAAGTAATCGAGTATATGTTATAATATGAATTGTCAAAGGTCAAATGTTATAGTTTTTGTCATTCATTGAAGAGTTTAAGAAGAAAAAGTAATAGTCAAACGTTTCCGCATCAAAGTTTTAAAAATCTAGAAATTTCCGGTCAAACCGGGAATCGGGGCGTAACTTATATTATAGTGCTAAGATGGATGTTTAAGGTTACATATTTAGATTTTTTTTGTGACCAGCAACAAGACCTGAGGGAAAGAGCTTCGGCAAAGCCATCACCTTAACCACAAAGGACTAAAGACTATATTAAACAAACCGCTAGCAGAAAACTAGCAACAAACAATTACAAAGAATTACAAGCCATTATAGGATCTTGAAGGAAACCTATCCAGTTAATCCTAAGCTTGCTATTTCTATTAGATAACCAAAAAAACGATGTAAAAACAATTGAATCAAAAAGTAACGCCTTCTTCGATTTCTCCTCTTGGAAAACATTATGATTTCTAAACTTCCAAATACTCCAAAAAGTCATTCCAACAACCACATGCAACACTTTCTTCGCCCAAGAGTGAATCCGAGAATCATCCACCTATGACAATAGCTCTCTAATCGACAACATTGAGGAGAAATCTAAACTCCACCATTGTGACACACGGTAAATTTTCACTAAAATTTAACTGATAATTAGTAATTTATTATTACTAAGCATGAGTCATGAAGCATGCATAAGCTTTGCCTGATCAATTGAGTAGATAACTCGCGTATAGTAGATAATTTCACCACTCTTGCATTCATATCATTTCATGAACATCCCATTTTTGTCTTATGATTAAAATTGTAAGACGAGAGGTTATCTCGTTTTCCCCAGTAACCGACACTGCACGCGTACCGACACTATGATAAGGGTTTGATAAAGCAAATGACAAACAACTGTAAAGAAAAATATTACAAAAATAATAATATCTCCGATGCGTGACCATAAGATATTACATCTAAAAGTTATCAAACAATGATACCACGGTCACAATTTAATCACACGGGACACAAAGTATTTAACACACATCCATTTGAGCAATAACTTTTATAAGACTCAAGTACAAACATACATAAGTATAATGTATATGCATACATTTTATACAATAAGTATCCTACATACATATACTTACATAAATGAATGAATAAATACACTAAATAAAAAGTGAGATAATGCATCCTTTGTCTTCTTATCCCACACACGACAAAACCTCACCAAAAGCAGAAAAACGAAGAGATAGCAATCTTCTTCAACCCCTAGACCTGCTCCTCATATCTACGCTCCATATAGGCCGAATCTCCCAAGATGGTAAACCAACACACCTCTTCCTAATATTCCTCATCTATCCTCACCAAAACCATGTAAGTTTTTGCTTCCCAAATCCCCTCTTGATGCGCCGGCTACCCTTCGATGGAATCCAAGAAGGATCAAGATAAACCACCTAAGAGAAACAAATCTTCACACCAATCTATCTTGAGCCAATATCCAAGATTCGTCTAGTTTTGGAACTTAACTAAATTTGGCTTCAAACCAAGTTACAAGATGAGAAAGCTTGGTCAAAGACTCCTCTTGTGTTTTCCTTTTTATTTCAACCGAGACCCCCAAGAGTGTCACACTTCAAATCCCACCACAAAAAGATAAGGAAACTCCAAGGAGTGAAGAAACATCACTTGGGTTTTACTCTAGGTCGATTGGAATTTGTGGCGGAGATAAACTCTTGGGTTGGCCTTCGGATTCATTGTCATCGAGTTTGTTGTAAGAAATTACTAAACCTCATCTTGTTAAAATTACTATTCGAGTTGTTAATGAAAATGGTTGTTCGATTATGAAATTTAGTGTTTTGATGTTAATAAGTTTTATGTTTGTTGGTGAATGATAAACTCTCATGTAAAGACTTGGTTTTGGTCATTAGGTTCTTTTGTTGTTGTTTTTTCGAGTTCACGAAACAAAGAAAACAAAGTTGAGTTTTGAAAAACTTAGACTAAGAACTAGTGGTATTTGATGTTAAAATCGTTGTGTTGATAAAACAACCTATGTTGCCTTAGACGCAAGTTGTCGCTTACAAATTGGGTCGATTTGGTTTCCTGTCGAGAATAGGAGTTTAGAAAAGATGGGTCTTGTGAAATTTGCTAATGTTTAATAAGCTTTGAATCTGGGAAATTTGAGTTGGTCGTAATGCTTTTGAGTAGTACTCATCAGTCAAACCATAGGTGTTTCCCCTAGTGCTTGAGTGATTAATCAAATGAAACCGGAATCATGACGACCCGGATACAAGAACAGCGTATGATGTTGTGGTAGTCCATTTTGTCGAGGTCCATAATGGTAAATAGTTGGCGGGACGGAACCAAGTTGAGTAGTACTCGACTAATGTAAGGTATCGTCACCCCTTTTTGCTCACATTTTCTAGTTAACAAAGTTAGCCAAATCTCGTTCGAGACAAGCCTTGTACATGAGCATCTCCCCTTGTTAGCTTGTCTTTAACATGTGCATGGTAGTCATCACTACGAGTGTGCTTGAGTCTAGACAAGTGGATCGACAACTTCATTGTGGTGGTACCATGGTGACGGGTCGTACTCACTAGTCGAAGAGCTCGGCATCACAAGTTGAAGCATGAACAAACAAGTGCATCCCAAGCCATGTAGTCTATGTAAACTTCTATAACTTAAGTTGGATCCTTTTTGCAATCAAAAATCTAGAAAATGAGAATGTACTCTAAATATTCTAAATAACACAAGCTGTGGAAATACATGTGGGTCAAACCTTGTATTCTTTTTTTTTCATTCGTGTAAAGCACAAAATGGACCAAGGCCCAAGTCCTAAGACTTGGTCTTATTGAATGAGTTGTTAGTTAGTTTGGGCCCAGGCCCAACCCGAGTACCCAACTGCTGCCAACACCGGACCACAGTCCACGAGTCTTCGAGCGTCTGGCCAAGTAATATAAGCTAACTCACGAATAAGGATTGAACGTAAAACAATTGTCCAACGATAAATGAAATTATTTACGCATACACAAAATATATTACATAAGTTATAGTTAAGCTTACGCGAGTTGTCAAGCAAACAAGTGCAAAAACTATATTCCTATATACATGAGACGACAATTTCCTAAAAACATGATGCACATAATGTTGTTTACGTCTAACGTCAATATGTAAAGTAAACTACCCATCTAGAACTTTATATATTAAGAACAAGATTGATAAATAACTAGAGACCACCATGCCATTTTATTATATATCAAAATTTAAAGTATTCAAATTTAATTTAAATACTTTCTAAACACAATTAGAAAATAAATCAATTATATATATATATTTTGACAATACCATTTGGTGTCAACTTAAATAAGTATATACACATTTATATACTTACTAGTGGAATATTGAAATTATTTTCAAATCAAACTTTGGATGTTAAAACCATCTTAATGTCAACATGAAAAGTATGTGTATATTTTGTATACTTACTAGTAAAACCATATTAACAATTTTGCAAACTTACGTTGATGTTAATACAATTACATTGAACCATTTTAAGTACGTAATACTTAAAACAATGAACTAAAACATTACCCTCCTTATCTAGGTCGCGTGTCGGTGCCGCTCCACAACCATCACTAATCCCACATTTGGATTGCACATTTGCTAAGGTGAGTTTTCATAGCCCCTCTTTTACATGATAAACTGTTTTATACACTTTGGGGTGAGAAATATGCAAAACCTTTTATGGACCTGAACTATTACATGATTACTATTACGTGGTTTAGCCTAAGCCCTTATGTCCCTAGAAAATGCCCTTTTCATGAACCGTCAATTCCCCATTGGGAAACGCGAATGTTATAAATAGATCTATTGAGGGTGACTCCTCCGTTCGGTTGGTCATGCTTAGGCCAAGGCGAAACGTATACCATGTCGGAACCGAGTGTCGAGGGACAAAACACTCGCTATGGGCCCCTATATTGTATGATTTCATTTAGCATACAGAAACTGTCGTAGTATCGGTTGCATGAACTTAGAGCTAACGTAATAGACTTTCATTCCATATATCATTATATTCGTTGTAATGATTATATGACTTTGCTTATAGTCCAAACTTACTATTTTAACTTAAACCTATGAACTCACCAGCTTTTAGCTGACCTTTTTAGCATATTTTCTCAGGTGTTTAAGTTATGTTCATGAAAGCAAGGCAAGAAGCAGGTAAATGGTCGTAGTAGTATTAAAGAAGTGTTTTTACACAGAAACGATGTTTTACATTGGGACCACTAAAACTAATGGGATGTGCCCATTTATCTAAACAATGTTGTAAGACAATGTTTTAAAGTATTTTATGGAATTAAACGGAGTATGTATTCCGTTCTTTATTACTTGTGTTATGATTCACCAATCCCGTAACGCTCCCAAATAACACGTATGCTTCCGCTAAACCAAATTTGGGTGTGTTACAGAATGGCATCAGAGCCAAGGTTATAGAGAACTAGGTACATATAAACCCTAAACTATAACTACTTTTCACCAGAAACATCATACTACGACCGTCAGTTGCCGCTTGCCTTACTTGCCATTTTACTTAGAATTTATTTAAATGGGATTACATGTTTTATTTCCTATTTACTTATGCACTATTTCATAGTCATTATGAGCATATTTTCCACATACTTACACATATGCACTGTCTTGTCACATACCATGCCTTCACCAGCCTTCCCTCACGATGTTCAGGAGGACATTCTACTAGCTCACTCACCTACCATCCGTCAGCTTGCACACTTAGCCACTGATCCGTATATTCAGGCCACACTAGCAGCTCAGCCAGTTATTGCACCTACTCCATCTATACCGACCCTTACCACCACTCCATCAGCTTTGTTGACACGCAGGCGAAAACCTCGCATGATTGTGAGGGTACCTGGATATCGAGAACGGTATTCATTTGTGCCTGCACTAGCTTCTCAGATGACCCGCGCTGCTTACATGGGTCCTTCTACTACTTCAGAGTCACTGACACCATCATCCACTGAGTCACCACCTCATCAGAGACTCAGGAGATCTACCGATTCCTACTCGAGGAAGACCGGAAGAAGATCCGGAAGAGGATCCTGAGGAGGAACTACCGGAGCCTATGCCGATTGAGAGTGTTCCCGGATATGTTAGCACAGCAGCAGATATGAGTACACAGGGTCTGGAGATTGTCCATAGTATTCAGGAGCTAGGACAGAGTTCCAGGATGGCTCAGAGATTGAGCGATGACATGGACATTGATGCACCAGTTGGATTAGGACAGCGAGCTGCTTTCCTCCGCAGCCAGGAGGAGAGTGGTATGATTACTTGGAGGGATATTGATTGTGTGATCAGTTCTGTACCACACATCGCCAGTCCGAGCTACAGTCCATCATCACCTTCATTCATACCGTCTGCAGCAGACATGGAGCGCCTTGCTCGCGCCACTAGACCGCTTGAGACCATCGAGGAAGCTGCACCGGTTGAGGCACAGTCAGAACCAGACCTATCAGGATCTCCAGATGGTGATCTGACCCTCACTGAGAGGATATTTATTCAGTTGGACTCTCATGAGACTCTGCTAGGAGTCCATACTGATCAGCTAGAGAGAGTCGATCCAACACGCTTGCAAGCTTGCGAGCAGCGTGTTGAGGGTTTAGACCGAGTTTCTGATGTGTTGTTTGAGAGCATAGAGCTCGAGAGACACGAGAGGATTCGACTGGGTTTTAGGGTTGAGGCTCAGGTCGAGGATGTTAGAGAGTTGGATAGCAGGACACGAGCTTTGTGCAGAGGTCAAGCCCAGATGCACGGACGACTAGAGGAGCTAGAGCGCGTCCAGTGGATTGCTAGAGATACTGCCAGAGAGGAGTGGCAGAGGACTACTGGTTTAGAGTCCATGTTAGCATCTCAGATGAGACGTATCGCGAGTTTGGAGGATACGCAACGAGAGTTGATTGCTACCATTGAGCGACTCCATACCAAGCATGGACATTCTTAGTTATGATTGCATGATGTATCACACTAAACTGGATTTATAACAGTTAGTGTTAGTTATTACCCATGTATTTCGGTTGTTCTCCAGTTGTATTTCAGTCATGTATTCGGTTGTCTTTCATCTAGTATCTCATCATGTACCGTAGGAACATTGTACCCCAAGTTCTATCTATGACAAACTTATTTCCTATCCAATTGTCTCTTCTTTTATAGATTGCTCATATGATCTATCTGCGATATTTACACTATTACTTGGCACTTACCTTGTTCAAAAGGGTTCTATATCTTACCACCTTTCTTACTGCAGAAATGCCGCCAAAACGAAGATCAAAACGTACCAACCCTGGTGGAGCTTCCAATGCTCCTATTCCAGCGAGGGTTACTCGCAACCAAGCTGCAAACGCTGCTATTCCAAACAGAGTCACACACGATCAGACTGCTGAAGCCACTACCTCTGCTAGGGCTACTCCAATCCAACCTATCATGAATCAAGCCATGATTGACCAACTAGTCAATGAGCGAGTGAACGCCGCTTTAGCTGCAGCAAACCACTCGTCTACTAATGCTGGAACTTCGAGACCAGCCACCCACAGCCGCACTTGTACTTACCAAGACTTTCGTAAAACCATGACTGGAGGCTTTAGTGGAACCGAAGGAGCTGTCGGTCTGACTAGATGGATCGAAAAGCTCGAGACCGTGTTCGAATGCAATTTTGAAGAAGAGTCTAAGGTTAAGTATGCATCATTCACTTTCACAGATGCTGCCTTGACCGGGTGGAACAATTTTCTAGAAATCGCTAGTATCGATGTTGCCTATGCCATGCCATGGGAGAACTTCAAGGAAATGGTACTTCGAAAGTACTGTCCTCGTAATGAGATCAAGAAACTTGAGCATGAGTTTTGGAACCTCAAGGTTCAAGGCACCAATATGGTCGCTTATAATCAACGATTTCAAGAACTAGCCTTATTGTGTCCTGAAATGGTTCCCACCGAGACCGATTGTTAGAGAGATACATCGGAGGACCGCCCCAACCTATCAAGGGCAATGTCACCACTTCTAAGGCTGCTGATCTTCATGAAACTATCAAAGTAGCCAACAAACTCATGGACCAAGTGATTGAGGATTCCATGGACAAAGTGGTTGACAATAAGAGGAAATGGGACGACCATTCTCAAAGCTACAACAACAATGAATACCGTGGCAACAACAGTACGAACAACAGCAACAATCAAAGCAAGAGGAAAAATGCTGCTAGAGCTTATGCAGCAGGTGTTGGGGAAACGAAACCGTCTCGGGACTGCACCGTTGTGTAATCGATGCACACTACATCACAAGGGGCAGTGTAGTCAAGTGCCGTGAATCAGAAAATCGGACACTTAACCAGAACTGCAGGTCCAAGTCATTGGCGACGGTTCAAACAGCCCCAGCTCAGGATCCAAAAGCCGCTATAACATGCTTTGGTTGTGGTGAGAAAGGGAATTATAAGAATGAATGCCGAAAGACCAGGAACCAAGGCCATGGAGGAAATCAAGGAAACCGAGGAAATCCAGGAAGCCATGGGAATGGCAGGATTTAGGGAAATTTTGGACAGACGAGTAATCAGGGGAATGGAGAAGGAGCTCGTGGGAGAGTCTATGCAGTGACCAAAGTGGAAGCTCAGGAAGACCCGAATGTTGTGACGGGTACGTTCCTTATAAATAACCGTTATGCATCCATATTGTTTAATACGGGAGCCGATAGGAGTTTTGTTTCTAATGCATTTAGTCCACTACTCGATATTGCCCCAACTGCATTAGGAAATGCATACAACGTGGAATTAGCTAACGGTAACGTAGAAAGGGTAGATACCATCCTAAGAGGTTGCACCCTGAATCTGTTAAACCACCCATTCAATATCGATTTGATACCAGTAGCATTGGGTAGTTTTGACGTCATCGTCGGAATGGATTGGTTAGCAAAATATCATGCTGCCATCATTTGTGACGAGAATCTCGTCCAATTACCCTATGGAGATGAAGCCCTAACAATAGATGGGGACAGGAGTGACAGAAGAAACGTTTCAAGACTGCATGTCATTTCCTGTACCAAGGTGTTAAGGTGCATCGAGGAAGGATGTCACATCTTCCTAGCACAAGTCACCGGAAAGGACGAAAAATAAAAGGAAGAAAAACATCTGGAAGACGTGCCAATAGTGAGAGAATTTCCTGAAGTCTTTCCCGAAGATTTGCCAGGACTCCCGCCGACCCGACAGGTTGAATTTCAGATCGATTTAGTGCCTGGTGCCGCACCAGTGGCAAGAGCACCTTATCGATTAGCTCCAACAGAACTCCAGGAGTTATCAAACCAGTTGTCGGAACTTACGGAAAAAGGGTTCATTAGACCAAGCTCATCACCATGGGGAGCACCAGTCCTATTCGTCAAGAAGAAGGACGGAACTTTCAGAATGTGCATCGACTATTGTGAATTGAATAAACTAACCATTAAGAACCGTTACCCACTACCGAGAATCGATGACTTATTCGATCAACTTCAAGGTTCAATCGTTTATTCAAAAATCGACTTAAGATCCGGATACCATCAACTAAGAGTTCGGGAAGAAGACATTCCCAAAACCGCCTTCAGAACTCGTTATGGACATTACGAGTTCCAAGTCATGCCTTTTGGGTTAACCAACGCACCAGCTGTGTTCATGGACCTCATGAACCGAGTGTGCAAACCCTACCTGGATAAATTTGTGATCGTATTCATTGACGATATCCTAATTTATTCCAAGACTGTGAAAGAACACGAAGAGCATCTTAGATTGATCTTGGAATTGTTGAAGAAGGAAGAACTGTATGCGAAGTTCTCGAAGTGTGAGTTTTGGATATCTACTGTGCAATTCCTAGGTCATGTAATCGACAGTCAGGTATTCATGTAGATCCCGCTAAGATCGAGTCGATAAAGGATTGGGCGACACCCACAACTCCTACTGAAATACGCCAATTCTTAGGGCTCGCTGGATACTACATAAGATTCATTGAAGGTTTCTCAAGGATTGCCAAATCTTTAACCAAGCTAACCCAGAAAAACACCAAGTTTGACTGGGGAGAAAAAGAAGAAGAAGTTTTTCAACTCCTTAAAGAAAAGTTGTGTAGCGCACCTATTCTGGCCTTACCTGAAGGTAGTGAAGACTTTGTTGTTTACTGCGACGCTTCACATAAGGGGCTCGGAGCAGTGTTAATGCAAAGAGAGAAGGTGATAGCATACGCCTCTCGCCAGTTGAAGAATCATGAGAAAAACTACACAACGCACGACTTGGAGTTAGGATCAGTTGTGTTCGCACTCAGAATTTGGAGACATTATTTATATGGCACAAAGTGTGTCGTATAAACCGATCACAAAAGTCTACAACACATTTTGGATAAAAAAGAACTGAACATGAGACAACGTCGATGGTTGGAATTACTCAGTGATTACGACTGCGAGATTCGTTACCATCCGGGTAAAGCGAATGTAGTTGCTGATGCTCGCAGTAGGAAAGAGCGACCAAAACCTCTTAGAGTCAGATCCTTGGGTATGACAATTAGTTCACCTCTTCCAACCAAGATTCTTGAGGCTCAATTGGAAGCACTAAAGGAGGAAAATCGTCCGAATGAGAAACTTTACGGAATGCCAGAAAGTGAAAATGGATTCGTGAAAAGGTCGGATGGAACCTTGTGTTTCAAAGAGCGAAGTTGGATACCACTCTACGGAGGAGTTCGCGACATTATTATGCACGAATCCCACAAGTCTAAATACTCCATACACCCAGGATCCGACAAAATGTACCTTGATCTGAAGAAATTGTACTGGTGGCCAAACATGAAAGCCGACATTGCAACATATGTCAGCAGATGTTTAACCTGTTCAAAAGTTAAAGCTGAACATCGAGACCCTCGGTCTACTAGTACAACCCGAAATTTCCGAGTGGAAATGGGAACGTATAACAATGGACTTTATCACTAAGCTACCTAAAACCTCTAAAGGCTACGACACTATTTGGGTAATAGTTGACCGTCTCACCAAGTCAGCACATTTTCTACCAATGAAAGAAAGTGACGGAATGGACAAGCTTGCACAACTATACATGAAGGAGATCATCGCACGCCATGGTGTACCAATCTCCATCATCTCGCAGAGATAGCCGTTTCATCTCAAATTTCTGGAAATCGCTTCAAGATGCTTTAGGGTCTAATCTCGACATGAGCACCGCTTATCATCCTCAGACCGATGGAAAAAGCGAGAGAACCATTCAAACACCGGAGGACATGCTAAGAGCATGTGTGATAGACTTTGGAAATGGCTGGGATAAGCACTTGCCATTAGTTGAATTTTCTTACAATAACAGCTATCACACAAGTATCAAAGCCGCACCATATGAAGCACTCTATGGTCGAAAGTGTAGATCACCTGTGTGTTGGGCCGAAGTTGGAGAAAGTCAACTTACTGGTCCAGAGTTAATTCAAGAAACTACCGAGAAGATTGTACAAATCAAAAACCGACTACAAGTAGCTCGTGACCGTCAAAAGAGCTATGCAGATAAAAGAAGGAAACCACTTGAGTTCCAAGTGGGAGATAAAGTTATGCTCAAGGTTGCGCCATGGAAGGGCGTAATCCGTTTCGGAAAACGTGGAAAGTTAAATCCTCGTTACATTGGACCTTTCAAAATTCTCGCTAGAATCGGACCGGTAGCATACCGACTCGAATTACCACAAGAACTCACTCAGTACACAACGTGTTTCACGTATGCAACTTGAAGAAATGTCTTTCTGACAAAACCCTTGCTACCCCCTTGGAAGAAATCCAAGTTGACGAAAGATTAAACTTTGTCGAGGAACCCATCGAAATTATGGATAGAGAGATCAAACGGCTTAAGCAAAGCCGCATTCCTATCATCAATGTCCGTTGGAACTCTCAAAAGGTCCGAATACACGTGGGAGCGTGAAGACCAATTCAAACGAAAATATCCACATCTTTTCTCAACTCCAGCAAATAATTCTAACTGAAAACCGAGGACGGTTTTCTCTTCTAAGGCGGGGAGGATGTGACACACGGTAAATTTTCACTAAAATTTAACTGATAATTAGTAATTTATTATTACTAAGCATGAGTCATGAAGCATGCATAAGCTTTGCCTGATCATTTGAGTAGATAACTCGCGTCTGATAGATAATTTCACCACTCTTGCATTCATATCATTTCATGAACATCCCATTTTTGTCTTATGATTAAAATTGTAAGATGAGAAGTTATCTCGTTTTCCCCAGTAACCGACACTGCACGCGTACCCACACTATGATAAGGGTTTGATAAAGCAAATGACAAACAACCGTAAAGAAAAATATTACAAAAATAATAATATCTCCGATGCGTGACCATAAGATATTACATCTAAAAGTTATCAAACAATGATACCACGGTCACAATTTAATCACACGGGACACAA
The DNA here is from genome assembly GCA_910596185.1 of Chrysanthemum makinoi. NCBI lineage: Eukaryota > Viridiplantae > Streptophyta > Magnoliopsida > Asterales > Asteraceae > Chrysanthemum > Chrysanthemum makinoi. Next base: position 316,573,063 of record OU343221.1, read on the forward strand.
AGTATTTAACACACATCCATTTGAGCAATAACTTTTATAAGACTCAAGTACAAACATACATAAGTATAATGTATATGCATACATTTTATACAATAAGTATCCTACATACATATACTTACATAAATGAATGAATAAATACACTAAATAAAAAGTGAGATAATGCATCCTTTGTCTTCTTATCCCACACACGACAAAACCTCACCAAAATCAGAAAAATGAAGAGATAGCAATCTTCTTCAACCCCTAGACCTGCTCCTCATATCTACGCTCCATATAGGCCGAATCTCCCAAGATGGTAAACCAACACACCTCTTCCTAATATTCCTCATCTATCCTCACCAAAACCATGTAAGTTTTTGCTTCCCAAATCCCCTCTTGATGCGCCGGCTACCCTTCGATGGAATCCAAGAAGGATCAAGATAAACCACCTAAGAGAAACAAATCTTCACACCAATCTATCTTGAGCCAATATCCAAGATTCGTCTAGTTTTGGAAGTTAACTAAATTTGGCTTCAAACCAAGTTACAAGATGAGAAAGCTTGGTCAAAGACTCCTCTTGTGTTTTCCTTTTTATTTCAGCCGAGACCCCCAAGAGTGTCACACTTCAAATCCCACCACAAAAAGATAAGGAAACTCCAAGGAGTGAAGAAACATCACTTGGGTTTTACTCTAGGTCGATTGGAATTTGTGGCGGAGATAAACTCTTGGGTTGGCCTTCGGATTCATTGTCATCGAGTTTGTCGTAAGAAATTACTAAACCTCATCTTGTTAAAATTACTATTCGAGTTGTTAATGAAAATGGTTGTTCGATTATGAAATTTAGTGTTTTGATGTTAATAAGTTTTATGTTTGTTGGTGAATGATAAACTCTCATGTAAAGACTTGGTTTTGGTCATTAGGTTCTTTTGTTGTTGTTTTGTCGAGTTCATGAAACAAAGAAAACGAAGTTGAGTTTTGAAAAACTTAGACTAAGAACTAGTGGTATTTGATGTTAAAATCGTTGTGTTGATAAAACAACCTATGTTGCCTTAGACGCAAGTTGTCGCTTACAAATTGGGTCGATTTGGTTTCCTGTCGAGAATAGGAGTTTAGAAAAGATGGGTCTTGTGAAATTTGCTAATGTTTAATAAGCTTTGAATCTGGGAAATTTGAGTTGGTCGTAATGCTTTTGAGTAGTACTCATCAGTCAAACCATAGGTGTTTCCCCTAGTGCTTGAGTGATTAATCAAATGAAACCGAATCATGACGACCGGATACAAGAACAAATATGTATGATGTTGTGGTAGTCCATTTTGTCGAGGTCCATAATGGTAAATAGTTGGCGGACGGAACCAAGTTGAGTAGTACTCGACTAATGTAAGGTATCGTCACCCCTTTTTGCTCACATTTTCTAGTTAACAAAGTTAGCCAAATCTCGTTCGAGACAAGCCTTGTACATGAGCATCTCCCCTTGTTAGCTTGTCTTTAACATGTGCATGGTAGTCATCACTACGAGTGTGCTTGAGTCTAGACAAGTGGATCGACAACTTCATTGTGGTGGTACCATGGTGACGGGTCGTACTCACTAGTCGAAGAGCTCGGCATCACAAGTTGAAGCATGAACAAACAAGTGCATCCCAAGCCATGTAGTCTATGTAAACTTCTATAACTTAAGTTGGATCCTTTTTGCAATCAAAAATCTGGAAAATGAGAATGTACTCTAAATATTCTAAATAACACAAGCTGTGGAAATACATGTGGGTCAAACCTTGTATTCTTTTTTTTTCATTCGTGTAAAGCATAAAATGGACCAAGGCCCAAGTCCTAAGACTTGGTCTTATTGAATGAGTTGTTAGTTAGTTTGGGTCCAGGCCCAACCCGAGTACCCAACTGCTGCCAACACCGGACCACAGTCCACGAGTCTCGGCGTCCGGCCAAGTAATATAAGCTAACTCACGAATAAGGATTAAACGTAAAACAATTTTCCAACGATAAATGAAATTATTTACGCATACACAAAATATATTACATAAGTTATAGTTAAGCTTACGCGAGTTGTCAAGCAAACAAGTGCAAAAACTATATTCCTATATACATGAGACGACAATTTCCTAAAAACTTGATGCACATAATGTTGTTTACGTCTAACGTCAATATGTCAAGTAAACTACCCGTCTAGAACTTTATATATTAAGAACAAGATTGATAAATAACTAGAGACCACCATGCCATTTTATTATATATCAAAATTTAAAGTATTCAAATTTAATTTAAATACTTTCTAAACACAATTAGAAAATAAATCAATTATATATATATTTTGACAATACCATTTGGTGTCAACTTAAATAAGTATCTACACATTTATATACTTACTAGTGGAATATTGAAATTATTTTCAAATCAAACTTTGGATGTTAAAACCATCTTAATGTCAACATGAAAAGTATGTGTATATTTTGTATACTTACTAGTAAAACCATATTAACAATTTTGCAAACTTACGTTGATGTTAATACAATTACATTGAACCATTTTAAGTACGTAATACTTAAAACAATGAACTAAAACATTACCCTCCTTATCTAGGTCGCGTGTTGGTGCCGCTCCACAACCATCACTAATCCCACATTTGGATTGCACATTTGCTAAGGTGAGTTTTCATAGCCCTCTTTTACATGATAAACTGTTTTATACACTTTGGGGTGAGAAATATGCAAAACCTTTTATGGACCTGAACTATTACATGATTACTATTACGTGGTTTAGCCTAAGCCCTTATGTCCCTAGAAAATGCCCTTTTTCATGAACCGCCAATTCCCCATTGGGAAACGCGAATGTTATAAATAGATCTATTGAGGGTGACTCCTCCGTTCGGTTGGTCATGCTTAGGCCAAGGCGAAACGTATACCATGTCGGAACCGAGTGTCGAGGGACAAAACACTCGCTATGGGCCCCTATATTGTATGATTTCATTTAGCATACAGAAACTGTCGTAGTATCGGTTGCATGAACTTAGAGCTAACGTAATAGACTTTCATTCCATATATCATTATATTCGTTGTAATGATTACATGACTTTGCTTATGGTCCAAACTTACTATTTTAACTTAAACCTATGAACTCACCAGCTTTTAGCTGACCTTTTTAGCATATTTTCTCAGGTGTTTAAGTTATGTTCATGAAAGCAAGGCAAGAAGCGGGTAAATGGTCATAGTAGTATTAAAGAAGTGTTTTTACACAGAAACGATGTTTTACATTGGGACCACTAAAACTAATGGGATGTGCCCATTTATCTAAACAATGTTGTAAGACAATGTTTTAAAGTATTTTATGGAATTAAACGGAGTATGTATTCCGTTCTTTATTACTTGTGTTTTGATTCACCAATCCCGTAACGCTCCCAAATAACACGTATGCTTCCGCTAAACCAAATTTGGGGGTGTTACAACCATCGACCAACGAGAGCCCACACATCCCGAGCGATATCACAATGCAACATCAAATGATTAATTGTCTCATCCCCTGTATCACAAATGCCACATTGATTTGGTTGAACAGTAATACCTCTAGACATCAAGTTCATTCGTGTGGGGAGCTTTTTCAGAAGCATTCGCCATATAAAGATGTTTACTTTGGCTGGCAAGTCTTTTAACCATCTCGTTGCATAGGTGTCTAAGCACAAAGTCGCGTTATCAATCAAATTTCTGCCACATTTCACCAAGTAAACGCCATTACCATCACCCGTCCATATCCACCTATCCCGCTGATTAGAACTAACATGGGTCTCGAGAAGGCTCAAAAGAGCTACCCATTGTTCTTCAGCTCCCCCTCTCGGGTTCCTTCACAAAAAAGGAGCATTAAGAGCAAGATCAAGCCTATTCGCAACAACAGACTCAGGGTCTTGATCCATATTGTAAACGTGGGGGTATAGATCTTTTAGCAGACCAACCGTTATCCAATTACCCTTCCAGAACCTGGTATCCATACCATCCCCAACTCTACGCTTAATTAAAATGTCAAGATGCACTTTCTTTTTTTCAAGTTTGCGAGAAACTTTTAGAATGTTGTTCCAAAGAGAACCAGTATTACCCCTTGGATCTCTATCGTGAACTCCACCATAGTGACCAAATAAAGATTTAATGACCAAAACCCAGAACGTAGATGGGTTAGACATAAATCTCCATTTCCACTTAAACAAAAGAGCTCTATTGAAACCGTAAAGGCTTCCAATACCCAAACCTCCGTCTTTTTTACTCGCCATGACTTTGTTCCATTTGATCCATGTCAATTTATTCTCGTCCGCATCTGCTCCCAAAAAGAATTTATTTCTAATCGCCTCAAGATCTTTGATCACCTCAATAGGAGTTTTGAAAATACTCATATAGTAGATCGCGACGCTTCCAAGAACCGATTTCAGTAATGTCATCCGACCACCGACTGAGAGGGATTTGAATTTCCATCTAGAAAGTTGGCTTTTGAATTTGTCGATCAACTCTTTCCAACCACCAGTTCTAGTCATATTTGCACCAACTGTTACCCCCAAATACACAAACGGAATGGTAGAAGCTCACAACCAATAATACTAGCCATATCAGAAACCTCGCCCATGGGAACCCTTACCCCCATAAGCCTGCATTTGGCCAGATTAATATTTAAACCTGAGACTAGAAAAAAAACATTGAAGCAACAAGACAATATTCGAAACATTTGCGACATTCCAATCTCCAAGAAAAATAGCGTCATCAGCATAGAAAAGGTGAGATACCGTAACATCCCCATTACCAATTTGAAGACTATGTAATTAAGAAGCGTGTATAGCATGGGATATTAACATATGGAGACCCTCCATAGCCAAAATAAAAAGGAAATGAGATAGCGGATCTCCTTGCCTTAGACCTCTTCTTATTTTAAATTCACCCCTAGGAGATCCATTGACCAGGATAGAGGTCATAGACGATTCCATGTATCCCCTAATCCACGCACACCATTTCCTTTCAAATCCCATTTTAATCATCACATCTTGAAGATAATCCCAACAAATATAATCAAAAGCTTTCTCGAAGTCTACCTTAAAAACAAGGGACTTTTTCTTTTCCTTTTTACACAAATTTAGAATTTCATTTAGGATCATTGGGCCATCCATGATTTGTCTTCCCTTCACAAAAGTTGATTGCTCAGAACTTATCAAATCTTCCATTACACTAGTGATTCTATTAGCAGGAAGCTTACCAAAAATCTTATAGAAGCTTCCAATCAAGCTAATCGGCCTATAATCTTTAATAAACACGGGATCCACCACCTTAGGAATAAGAGTAACAAAAGACGAGTTACATCCCACAGGAATTTTCTCAGTCAAGTGAAAATGCTCATTCGCCTTAAAGAAATCATCTTCCACTAAACTCCAATATCTTGTGAAAAAATAAAACGTAAAACCATCCGGACCTGGAGACTTGTCGCTACCACAACCCCAAACAGCCTATTTTTGCAATAAACCATGCTTCTCTTTTCGTTCCTTTTTTCTTCTATCAGAGTTCCAAGTCTTTATAGTATTTTTCAATCTTTTTAACTTTTTCTTTACTACCACAATAGGATTCGAATCACCTACACAAGGCATGGACCACGAGTTCGCAACAAGGTCATCGAACCCATTACAATCCAGCCATGAATGAAAAAACCGAAAAGGGATATGCCCGTAGTCAGCTTTTGCTTCTTTTAAAAGAATATGCCTATGATCCGGAACTCCTTTGTCAAGAATGTTACCCGCCAAAGAATGTTACCTGCCAAATCAGGAAATCTCTCCAATATACCTTCAAAAATCAAGAACCTATCAATCTTACTCATCTTTGTGGCTAAGCTATTGACCCAAGTTAATAGATATCCACCAAGAGGAAGATCAACAAGATCATTTTCCATAATAAAGTTATTAAAATTTTTCGCCATACTTCCATTGAATTCGGACCCCATTCTCTTCTCCTGAACTCTAACAACATTAAAATCACCCATAATTATAGACTCCCCATCAATACGCGATATAAGAGTCAGAAGACGATACCATAATAAAGACTTTGCATTGGCGTCTTGAGGAGCATAAACCGTAATGAATTGCACCCGTAAATTACCAATCTTCCAAACTCCTTCCACCACAACAAAATTGTCATGGGAAACAATAATGTTCTTAACAAACATTTCTGGATCCCAAACACACAAAATACCGCCCGAGAGACCTCTGGCTGATGAAGAAGCAAAATCAAATCTAGAATTCCCCCACACCATTCTCACCGTCACCAAATCCATACGACTCATCTTTGTTTCTTGTATCCCTAAAACAATAATAGAGTTATCTTTACATAGATTTTTCACCCATCCTCTTTTAACACCGCTTCCTGATCCTTGGATGTTTATAGAGAGAAAATTCATTTAAATCCCTTCGCTCCTATACCATTAATTAATCTTTCCGTATCCTCTGTATAACCATCCATGTCTATACGAAGCGCCTTACCATATTGAATGGCTTCCTCTAATCTATCCAAAATTGAGAATCCAACTACATTTTTGGGTTGCGAGCATTTAAATGAATCCGCCACATTCTCAGATTTTCTGTTGGATTTTCCCCTACCCGAAGTAGCCCCCCACCTTTCCCTCTCGAATTGCTGGTTGACCGACGAAGCCTTATCATCCGGCTAGTCTTTTGCAACAGGAGCTGCCATCGTAACCATTGTAAAGCCGGGAGGAAACTCCGGATTACTCTCTTATGCTCCATGTTCCTTGTCCTTGTCATTTCCAATTTCATCAGACTTATCGATCATATCATCCTTGCTAAAACCCCACTCATTTTATTTTGTTGGGATATAAAAGTACTGAACAAAGTCAAAGTACTGAAGAAAGTCAAAGTACTGCTTAGTGAAAGTCAAAGTACTGCTTAGTGAAAGTCAAAGTACTGCTTGTGTCAAAGTACTGCAAAGGCTAAAAGATTGCTATATCATTTATGGAAAGCTTTGTAGTTCTAGATTATTCTTAGATTAGAATTAGTATTACCTGTCGTACAAGGATTATAATTGTAAACCGACTAGGGTACTCCTTATGCCTATAAAAGGATCCCTAGATTGGCATTAGAGATATGAATCCAATACTACGAATTAGCTTATATTCAAGTACGATATTAGAGTTTTAGTGATTAGGTTTGTTAGTGAATCTGTGTATCAAGCAGGTTCAAAGTTTAGTTTTAATAAAATCGTTGAAGTTTAAAGTTATTCTTCTTAGCTTTATTAAAGTAGTTTCCGCATAGTTAATAGAGTAATATTAGTGTTTCATTGTTAGTGATTAAGGATTTATCCGAGGTTGCTAAACCCTTACAAGCTACATAGTTAGTTTGGTCAGAGTATATCGATCCAACAAGTGGTATCAGAGCTTGTGTGAAAACTCTGATTAAGAAGAAACCCTTAAAACCGATTTAACAACAAACCCTAAAGATGACGACTGAAGCTGCACCACTCCCATCCATCACCTCACTCAGGATTCCTATCATCAAGAAGGGAGAATATAATCTCTGGAGCATGAAGATGAGACAGTACATTGCTATTACAGACCATGCACTGTGGGATGTAATTGTCAATGGTAATGTCATTCTTGAAGAACCTGTAGAAGTTGTTGGACAACCTAAACCACCTCACCCTACCTTACCAGCAGCCACAAAAAGAAATCAAGAGAAGGCTCTCAACATACTGTTGTCTGCTATTCCTGATGGTCACCTGCTAAAGTTTCATGATGCTAAGGATGCAAAACAACTATGGGATGCTATCAAGACAAGATTTGGAGGTAATGATGCTTCCAAGAAGATGCATAGAAATTTGTTGAAACAACAATTTGAAACATTCACTGTTGGTGAAAGAGAAGGTCTTGATGCTGCCTATGACAGATTCCAAAATCTCCTTAGTATGCTAGAGTTATATGAAGCAAAGGTATCTGTTGAAGATGCTAATTTGAAGTTCTTAAGAAGTTTACCATCTGTATGGCATGTGGTTGTTACTATGATTAGAGGACAATCTGGTTTAGATACTATGAATTTTGATGATCTCTATAATAATTTAAAGGTGTATGAGCATGAGATGAATGGTCAAACAAGTTCAAAATCTCACAACATTGCTTTTGTGTCTTCTGAAAAGAGAGGCAGTACTTCCACTAAAAGTACTGCTTATCTTGTTCAAAGTACTGTTGGTGATAAACAAAATATTTGCACAACCATGACTACTACCACCTCATCACCATCAAACACCATCAACTCTGATGATGTTATATGTTCCTTCATTGCTCAGCAAGCGACCTTACCTATTACTTATGAAGAAGATTTGATGCAAATGGAAGAAGATGATCTAGAAGAAATTGACATAAGATGGCAAGTTGCCATGATCACTGCAAGGATCAAGAAGTTCATGAAGAAAACAGGAAGAGGCATTGACTTCAAACCCAAACAGGGTATAACATTTGACAAATCCAAGATTGAATGCTTTAATTGTCAAAGGACTGGACACTTTGCAAGGGAATGCAAGTTTGCTAAATATCAGGCAAATAGGATGATTGAAAAAACCAAGCTTGAAATAATAGAAGTTCCTATTACTGAACCAAATCCAAAAGCTTTGGTTGCTCAAGAAAATCTATCAGAAGTTGATTGGAGTGCTGAATTTGATGATGAACCAGTAACCTACTCTATGGTTGCTGTGGAAGAGTTTGATTGGAGCACAACTTTTGATGAGGAACCAGGATTTGCTGCTTTAAAATCAAGAGATGGCCTTGGAAGCTTTGACTGGAGCATGGAAAGAGAAGAAGAGCCTGTTCTGCTTGCTATGGTAGCTACTTCACCAAGTTCATCAACTATCTCTGAGGTATGTTCTAAATGCAATGATTATTATCAAAAAGTGCTTAACGATTATTTGACTGAAAGAGATAACTATAGAAGGGCTAGGTCTGAGGTAGCTGGTTATCAAATAACTTTAGAGTCAATGGAAGCCAAAATAATCACTCATGAAAATAATGAAATGGCTTGGGCAGAAAAATAGGAGCAACAAGATTATCAATTGAAATTAAGTGAATGAAAGTTAGGATGTAATGTTTCTGAACTTGAAAATATGACTAAAGAAAGAGATGAATTGTTAGAAAAATTTGCTAGTTGGAAAGAATCTGGTCTTTCACATGTTAGTTATGTTGAAAAACAAAGAAGAGCATACATTAAAACTGGCTTAGGTTTTGGTATGGAGTTTAGTAGTACAGAACAAAACCCAACTAGTGATAAGGAACAAATTGATTCAGAGGAGATAACAACTAGTGATGATGAACTCATATGCTCAGAAGAAAACACATCTAGTAATGAGGAATCAATTAGCCAGACACCTCCTGAATTTAAGAAAGACAAGGGGTATAATGAAGTTCCCCCACCCACTGGTAGTTTTCAGCCACCTAGGACAGATTTTTCTTGTTTTGGAGTAGATAACTTAGAGTTTAGGAAAAAGCTTACTGGTCAATCCAATGTAGAAACAGTTGAAAACCTAAGGATGATTGTTCAAGGTGTGTTAAGAATGATGACACTTTTCCTAAAGTCTTTTCAAAACAGCAGTACTTTCATCTCAAAGTACTGCTAAACATTCAGCAGTACCTTTAAGAAAAACTTTTTAAAATACTGCTAAATCGTTTTGGGATAATTTTGGTTAAGATAGTTTTCATCATTCACCAAAAGGTCAGGATAGTTTTGGTCATAGAACTAAAGGAAGAAATTTTGGGATTACTGGTCAAAAATTATGTTTTGTTTGTTATAGTCATGATCATTTGATTAAAGACTGTGACTTTCACTCAAAATACTTAAGCAAATTCCCAAATACTAAAACTACCAACCATAAGCCAAGGGAGAATAAACCAGTTTGGAATCATTCACATAGGGTTAACCATAGTAATTTCTCAAAAGACTATAGGTACCCTCACCAGAAAAGACCTTTTTCCAAACCACCAGTACCCTCAAACAACACTTTTCAAGGTACTGGTAAGTCAAAAGTTTCTCAGGCAGTACCTTCTCAAAGTACTGCTAGGTTTTCACCCAATCAAGGTACTGCTAACACTTTTTCAAATGGGAGCCCTAGGAAATCCAATTACTATCAACCTAGAAGGTGTTACACCTTAAATAGAGTACATAGATCAAAGAAATCAACACAGAAAGTTAAAACCAAATGGGTTAAGAAAGAAAGTATTGATGAGGAACAAACAGTACTTTCAGCAAGTTTTGTTGAAAACAAAAAGGAGAATTTTGTTGAAAAAGAAAGTTTTATGGGTTGAAGCAAGCATCAAGGCAATGGAACAAGAAGTTTGATGAAGAAATCAAGAAATTTGGTTTCACTCAAAATCTTGATGAGCCATGTGTATATCACAAAGCTAGTGGGAGTAATGTTATTTTCCTTATCTTATATGTCGATGACATATTGATCATGGGAAAAGACATTCCAAGTTTGCAAGATGTAAAGTCTTATCTTGGAAAGTGCTTTTCTATGAAGAATTTAGGGGAGGCAGCATTTATTCTGGGAATCAAGATCTACCGAGATAGATCAAGGCGGTTGATTGGACTAAGTCAAAGTACTTATATCGATAAAATATTGAAGATATTCAATATGCAAAATTCCAAGAAGGGATATTTGCCGATGCAAGCTGAACATGGCTTAAGTAGTGAACTATGCGTGTCAACACCTGAAGAGGTGGCACACATGAAAAAAATTCCTTATGCTTCGGCTGTAGGATCTATCATGTATGTTGTGAGATGTACAAGGCCTGATGTGGCGTTTCTACAAAATATCACCAGTCGATATCAACAGAATCCAGGTGTGAAACACTGGCATGCTGTTAAGAACATTCTTAAGTATCTAAGGGCTACTAAAGAAATGTTTCTAGTGTATGGTGGGAATCCAGATGCAGAACTTGATGTTACAGGTTTTTGCGATGCTTCTTTCCAAACTGATAAAGATGATAAGAAGTCTCAAATGGGATATGTCTTTGTCATTAATGGAGGAGCAGTTGACTAGAAGAGCATGAAGCAGACAACGACTGCGATGTCTATTACAGAAGCTGAGTACATAGCTGCTTCGTAAGCTGCGATGGAAGCTGTTTGGATTAGGAAATTCATTTCGGGACTCGGAGTAATGCCCTCAATCAGATTACCTTTAAATGTGCATTGTGACTACTCTGCTGCAATAACATTTGCCAATGAGCCTGGAGTCATGAAAGGCGCCAGACATTTTCCTCGACGATATCACTATGTTCGAGAACAAGTCAAAATAGGTGAAATCAATCTACTCAAAAATCATACATATGATAATCTAGCTGATCCCTTTACGAAGCCTTTGCCAAAAGAAAAACTTACTGACCATGCTGATGGGATAGGACTTCGTTTAGCTAGTAGTTTCATGCAGATCTTTGATTAGTATTTGGATAAAGGATGTTATGAACAAATATTATTTTAATAAAATAAAATAGTTGTTTATGTTTATTTTTCATTTTCTTAATATTATGTCCTATATTTGCATGTTTAATCCGTGAATGACTTATGTTATTCTAAGTAGTCCGTTGTCAATCAATGATGTGGGAATGTCATTGAATTAAGACAAATCTGAGTTTTGGTAGAATATACTTAAAGTATATTGATGCGTGGGAAATACCATATTCACATGATATTCAATGAATTAAATATAGGACAAATCTCAACTTTACATGATTGTACTTATGGATCTTTGTCATTAAGTAAATCATGAAATGTTTATCCTCAGACTTGAGATACCAAATAACTGTTATGAATGTAGTGCACTTGTGTAAGATAGTCTAACGCTATCCGAAACTGGTAGTTATAAGGGCCATTTTCAGAAGTGTTACAAAGTTCATGAGTTATGTTTGTAGTCGAGAGAATTTGTTCCTTTGAATTTGTTTCGAAGCATAATACTATTTTGGGCCCCTCGTAGGGTTGACAAGATGTTTGTATGGCCATATCCAAGATCAATCTGGAATACGTTCAGATGATTTGGTAATCTTGTTCAATCAGATATAACGAGAAACAGAATATTAACTTATGAAATGACTTGATCCATATTCATAGTTAATGTAGTATTAGTAGCAAAAGGATAAGTAAAAATGATGAATCATTAAATGGTTTTCCAGGATACCATACTCGATTCGACCTGGGAGCATTGGCGTGTTAAGCTAGACTAAACCAATGTCATTACTATATTGAATAATATCCAAGTGGGAGCTGAAAGGTTTATGGATATAATTTAATATGTATATGACCGGATTCGAACTCGAGACTTCGGGATTGCACACATTATGTATGAGAGTTGATGATAAAATAATTAATATATATAAACGTTATTATTATTAATTATTTGTCACGAAATAAAACATAACGAGAGTTAATATTTAACGAAGTTAGACTAACGGTCGTTAAATGTAAACTACAAGGACGAGAGATGAAATTAGTGGACAAGAAAATTCTAGAACCCCTCCTTTGGGTCTATGGCCGGTCGTGGGTCTCCTAACCCAAAGAGGAGATTTTTCTTGGTCACCAAGTTAAGTTAACTATAAATACAAACCCCTTGTATTCATTCAAAACTTAACCTTGGATCACTAAGAAACCTAATTTTTTTTCTCCACTCCTCCCTCTTGCTTTGGCCGATCGGTTACCAACCCTCCCCAAGGGTTTCGATTTTCCAACTCAAGATACAAGTGTTTGGTTTTATTTGTGATTCAAGAACCTAGCTTTTCACATCAAATCGATATTAGTACGTGTGTACAAGAACGAAGGACGAATACACTTGTGTCTGTGGTGATTTCTTGGGTGTCGACTTTTGTGGGTCGAATTGTATTAAACCCTAAGTTAGGGTTTTGGGTTTTTGTTCCTCGTTCACATTATCGTGTGTTTCTTGAATTGCTAAAAGGTACGCATATTCTTTTATTCGGTTAATTCAATTACAAGTATTATTCCTACTACTTCCGCTGCATGCTTTGATGATGTTTACTTGTTTCTAATAATTGTTATGATTAGTAAAACCTAACACTTAGAACATCATGCCGAATAGCATACAAGTTGATTTTTAGTATAACGTTCGTTAGAAGTGGTATGCGTAGACGACACAGGAGCACTAGCAGCAAGACTCTCTAGCCTCATAATACGTTCCTAGATTCTAAGTGGCACAAGCATATACAACTAATATAAGCCAAAATATCATAAACTCGGTAGTGGTATGTCGCACTAGTACAGTGAGCACTGCAATTGCTCTAGAAAGTTTTGGATGAAATAGCATTTCTCAATTTCAAAAGCCAGTTTTTTCTATCCTTAAAAGACAAACTAACAATTTCACAATACTCTATTTCACGCAACTGTCTAGTAGCGTTACAAGGTATATATATATTTTTTGAACATCGGCTTTATTAAAACTAGCGAGGAGCTAGGAAGAGTTACATGGGAGGGGATAAAGCGTTACAAGGGTAATTAAACCACTCTATCCAATTAAGAGAAGATTGTTTACATCTACTAAAAATCCAATTAAATGAAGAGAGCTTAATCTCGTTGAGGAGAAGATCTTTACTTGGCCTTTTAAGCGAGAAAACGGTGTTGTTTCTATATCTCCAAATTGACCAAATTGTTGTTTGAACCACCAAATCGAAGAAGTGTAAATGCTTTCCCTCGATGGGAGCGTGGTCAGCAAGATTGATGACTTCCTGAAGATTTTGCATCGACACGTTATTTACTCTCCACCACTGTAGAACTTGTTTCCAAGTATCTACGGCTATCGGACATGATACAAACACATGCTCTTCCGTTTCTATATCATTATCACACATTGGACATCTAACCGAATGTAAATCAATGCCCCTAAGATCAAGGTTTGATCTAGTTGGCAACCTGCCATTAGAAACTCGCCAAGTGTTTATGTTGATCTTTATAGGAAGACCTTTATTCCATCTTGTGGGTTGTCCAACAGCAAGGTTTGAGAGGGATGTAATGTGTGAACGCATACCTTGAACCGTAAAGCTTCTTGAATTGTTAAGTGTACATTCCCAAGAGTCAGGTTGCTCGGATAGGTGTGACTGGGCGAGTAAGTTGATTAGGTTATTGAGCTCTTCCAACTCATAGCCTGTTCGGATGTCCCTTCTCCAAGCCCAGTGAAAGATAAGACCAGGAGGAGAAGATAAACCAATCACTGTGTTCAGATTTGGAGTGGCAGTGTGTGAATCATGAGCAACAGTTGACGAAGGAGAATTAACAGTAGGAATTCTTTCACTTACAAGACAATTAGGATTAGCATCAAGACGATATAGCCTCGGGAATGAACACGAGAGAGACGGTCCACCCAACCAAATGTCGTTCCAAAAACTAGTACTTTGACCATTCCCCACTTTTCTCTTGAACATCGAGGGTAAGTTGATCCCGTTGCGTTGTAAATCCTCCTTAAGCTTCATTATATAATACCATGAGCCAGATTTGTACTTTACTGTAGTGCTATCAAAGAGGCCACCTAATGGCCCATGTATAGAGCGGATGACCTTGCACCACAAAGCTTGATCCTCAACACAAAATCTCCACCAAAATTTAACTAATAACGCTTGGTTGGTGATACGAAGACTACCAATACCAAGACCACCATTGACACGTGGTGATATGACTTTTTCCCAAGCAATCCATGGTATTTTATACTCATCATTGTTGCCACCCCAAAAGAATTTTCTTCTAATACTTTCAAGTTTATTAATGATCTTTTTTGGTGCCTTGAAGGTGGAGAAGTAGTATACTCCCAAGCTATTGAGGACAGGTTCAATATGAGTGACACTACGACCACTAGAAAGTGACTTGGCTTCCACTTTGAGAGTCGTTTGTGGAATTTATCCACACGAGGTTTTCAATTATTGCATCTTGACATATTTGCACCTATATGAAGACCAAAATAGATGCAAGGAAAGTGGGAGGCAAGACACCCCATGGAGGAGGCAATAGAGTATAATTCGACATTAGAAACACAAATCCCAAAAAGCTTACTTTTATTAAAATTTACCTTAAGACCAAAAGCGAGGTGAAAACAAGTAAGGATTCTAGACAAGTTTAAGGCATTAGTAAGGGACCATTCCCCAATCATTAAGGCATCATCCGCAAATTGAAGATGAGAGATATGAAACTTGTCTTTCCCCACTTTAACACCATGGAAAAGATCCCTATTTATTGCCTCAAGGAGGTATATATAAAAAGCAATGCAAATTTGTAACTGATCGACAAGTACAAAGTTGTTCAATCATGTATATCATATAAGATCAATGAGGTGCACCTTTGAACGGTTATGTTTAACCACAGTATGGTACCATCATTCAGAACCAGAATTCAATAGGCGAATAAACAAAACATGCAAGAACATAATAAGTTACGGAACTCTAATACCAAATATAAAACTCAAAACACGAACACTTTGTTGGAAATGTATATATTTACAAACATGTGAATGTCCGGATTCGAACTCGTGACCACGGGATTGCACACATTAGCGAATGAGAATTAAAGTTAATAATTAATGTTTATGTTTACGATTAATTATTGCACATTAAGTCCGGATAACGATCGTTATGTATTTAACGGAAAAATGACTAACGACCGTTAAAAGAAAAGAGAAAGGACTAGAAATGGAAAGACTTGAAAAAGTTATAGGTTTTTCTTGTGGGCTTGTCCTATGGCCGGCCACAATGGGTTGTCCCAACCCAATCCCTAACTTGTTCCCAAAGTATTCCATCTACTATATAAAGAGGGTTAGGTTCTAGGGTTTCAGACACTTGTGCATTGAATTAACCCTAGATCTCTCTTCTCCTCTCTCTAGTCTAATATTCGGCCAAGCACCCCATTTGTAAGGGAGTTTGGTTTCGTTTTGCTTAAACGAGGACTTGTGTTAGATCTAGCAATCGCTTGATTCGTTTGGTTAATTCGTGTGTACAAGAACGTGGTTGTAAGACATTATTCTTACACCAATAAGTACTTCTTTGTTTTGCTTTGCTCGAGGGTTGTTTTGATTTGCTCGAGGGATTTGATATTCGCAAGAGGTACGTTACGCATACTTTCAGTTAATTAATTTATTTGTTATGATCTTAAGTCTTCCGCTGTGTACTCTTGATTATCTTTATGGACAACATCTCTACATTCATAGTATGATTGATTTTCCACAATTCAACATTTGGTAAATTTATCATTATGATTAACAGGCTTACCATGATCCTGTAACTCATATTCCTCAGCATATTAAATATCTGAGATATCCTTACGGATCTATGAATGACAATTCCATCATATTAAGGTCTATCATTTTCATGTTTAGCCTCATCATGATATTTGCTAGTGCATTTTTAGAAGATTATGTATTTTGTAATTCAATCTTTCAAGATCTAAACAAAACTCCCACTTGCCTTTAAAAATTTAAAGATTACCTTTAAATAGTTTAGCAAGTAGAGCAACAATACATTGTTCTCTTTTGGGATATTACAAAAAACATTGACAGTTCCTAACATTAGTTTGTTACAACTCACTCTATAAGTAGTTTAACAAATTCAAAACTTCATTTATAAGACTTAATGTGATTCATCACATTCCATAAACAATTGGTGTCTTATTAATCTTCTAGGTTGGAGTCTTATTGAGTATATTCAATCTATACTCAATCTACTAACCTTAATAACTTTTGGAAGAAACTATAGTTATCTTGAATCAAACAATGCCAATAGATTTTGATTCTTCTAAGTGAACATACCATAAAACTATGGTATTTTCTTAGAATTAATATTGTAAGATTAATCTAACAATATTTAAGATAAACATCTACTCTTTGGTTTATCCTATTTACCAACAAAGTAAAACTTTAATGGTACAATAGAAATACCAAGTCAATTGCATGTATTATGACACAAATATTCTTGACCAAGTCAAAATATATAACAGTTATAATCCCACTGTACGTTATAAGTCTTTGATCAACTCATTGACTTCATGCATATGTCTTAAAACATAGCAAGTTGACGTCTTACTTTATATTGTAAGTCTTTAAAAGACTTCATGTTTGTGACTTTACAAAATCATAAACATTAAAGTAATTATGAACACCACCTCAGGTTTCAATTAATATTTCAAGTTAATATTTACTACAAATATTTAAGTCATTCAACGAATACTTAAATTCAAAGTAGTATTAGATTACTTCATTTAATTATGTCATTCCATGAAATGTTCAACGTAAGAAACTGCAAAATCATCCATGCTCGTTCTCACGACACGTGGGTATTTTACCTTGGGCTACAATCTAGTTCACGTTCTCACATAACATAAATTGTAACTACAAGTGTTTCTTAAATATTGAATGACATAAATATTTAAAATAAAGTAGTCTTTGTTATCATCTTGACACATGTTCTTAATAGGACAATCATACATATATAAATGTATACTTCCTATTAGAACGTTATTCTCTTACTTTACAGTCAAGAGAATTCTTTTAAATCATATTAATATGTGTTGTACCTTGCACACAATAAGATTTCTCCCACTTGTGCATGGAACAACATCATGTAGCATATAAACAACACGATACACGTTCGTTTATTTGATTAATATGATTTGTGTCATAGATGTAACAAGTAGATGTAGAACTATATTGTTTAGTAAGGAAACGTACACGACTATCTTTAAAAACATAAGTGTCTACAATTGGAAAGTAATTATCATTGAAGATAATCTGGGTTACTACACAGGAAATAAGGCTTGTAGCTCCCACTGAATTAGAAATCATTAAAACAACTTCTTATTCAGGAATGCAACACAAATGCTCCCACTGAATCTGACAACATTGTAAGTGTTGCATAACCAGTGAAAACAACTTGCTTGCTTTTTACTTTCCTACACCTTTGAAGAACCATACGTTATCATTACTAAGGTACTAAAAGGTGTATTCTACTATATGAATGATAGGTTATCCATCAATGTTATTAACTCGAAAAAATTGGGTATGCAATTTCTTCCTCAACAGGCCTACCATGCCCATAATGGTATGTAGCACCTTTAAAGGTTAAAGCAAAACAACTAGATAAAATGCTAGTTTGCCTTTTACCAATTTTCGCGGTAAATAGTCTATCTTCTAATTTAGTAACTCATATACATGTTTTCCAGTTAACCAACATTCATGTTGTTACAAAAGGATTCATTCACCAAATGAGGGTAATGAAATCTTTATGGAAAATAAGATATGCAATTCATTGCTAAGAGTTACATTAGAATTTAGACAATTCAAATGTTCCTATTATACATTTCTCATTCATGAAAAGGAATAGGATTGAGTCTCATGCTTCTCCCATGGAAAAGAGACTTTGTTTGTCTTATCAGTAAATTATTCTCGATCAAACATTCGTTTGAATGCTAGAATGGATCAATTTACTAATCAAAGACTAAACCACGTTTACGGTTAAATGTTGCATTTATACATTCAAAAGAATTACAAAATTCAATTTTAGTATTTTCGATAATTAACCTTTTCAATAAACAATTAAATACCCAAGGTTCATATTCATATAACCAATTAATTATTATTGAAAACTAGGATCCAAATTGTCATAATTTCATCACGTCAGTTGATCTGCTAGTAATGAACCTTATACAAAATGGTAGAGCTATTGCTCAATTGCCTATTTCAATTGCAATTCCTAGATTTATGGGATTTACATATAGCCAATATCAATCGCCATGTAATCATGTTTTATCCCATCTTATGCCTTGAGTTGCCAGCTCTCACTACAAAACTCAATTAAGTTGTTCAACTTAAGAAACTGCAAAATCGTCCATGCCCGCTCTCACGACACGTGGACATTTTACCCTTTGATTACGATCTAAGTCACGATCTCACGCAAATAAAAAGTAATCTTAGGTGTTTCCGTTTCGTTGGATGGCATATAACTTAAATTAAAGGGTAATAGTTTTGATGTTAAATCAAATATGTACAAAGATGTCATGCATTCATCTTTGTAGCATAGTTTTTATTAAAACATTTATATCTTGTTTTAATGTATAAGCTTTTCATCATCAAACTTTAATTGAGGTATTGGGTTCACCAATCAAGGAATTTAGTGTTAATTATCATCCATTATACCGTACTTTTGCATAAGTGTAAACACTTAGTGTTTCGGATAATTGACACCGAAGTGGCGCATGGAATTAAAACTAATTCGCCCTTAATATGAGCTTGCACATTTAATGGCTTACTAAGTAGCTCCACTCGAACTTACAGAGGGCAGAGGACCAGGTACGCGCTAAAGCACAACCTTAGACATCCTTTCAGTGTGATTGTGCGCACTTCTTTAAACCCCTTTTATTAGTTCATTCTCATGGGTGAGCCGTTCAGACCATTTGTACCAAAGTCATCAATCAATTAAACGATTATGATTACTAGTCTTAAAAATACATGTTTCACCATTGTTTAGGTCAGTTTATTTTTCTTGTAAAAATACCCTTGTTACACATAACAAACAAGCAAGTATTTATAAAAAAATAAACAAATAAACAATGAATGCATAACAAATAAAAGTCATGCATATCAAATAGCCACATGCAAACGTTTTTGATAAATCCTATTAATAACCAATTCTAGATCTGTCAATATGCATATATTTAATTAAGACTTTCACCCGTTTTCATCTATGTACAAGGTGAGCCACATGCATCGATTCATCGATTGCGTAAGTCAAAATTAAACATATACCACATAGCACATAATTGATTAAATAATAATTATTGAGGTCTTCCCCAATATTAGATCTATCATAATATAATGTATATCACTTAAACAAGAAACATACAATAAAAGCAAATCCATGATAAAACATGCATGTAATTATCATGGACATAAAATTACACTTAACAATTAATGCAATTAAACAGAGTTACGCATATACACATAAAGTTGCATGCATCTTAGGGTTTCTAATCCAATTAAAACAATAGTTTACAAAACCCTAATTAGGGCACCAAAATAAACGCCCCCCTCAAAATTAGGGTTTAGGTTTTGCAAACCCTAGATCTAAGCATACAAATAATAACACATTCATGTTTATTTTAATTATGTGTTTCAGTAATTAATTACTTGTTATACAAGGCTCGTGATGCCACTGTTGAGTTTATGATATATAAAATACAATAAAACATAAAGACATCAAGAGTACACAGCGGAAGACTAAAGATCATAACAAATAAAGTAATTAACTGAAAGTATGTGTAACGTACCTCTTGCGAATGTCTAATCCCTCGAGCAAAGCAAAACAACCCTCGAGCAAGGCAAAACAAAGAAGTACTTATTGGTGTAAGAATAATGTCTTACAACCACGTTCTTGTACACACGAATTAACCAACGAATCAAGCGATTGCTAGATCTAACACAAGTCCTCGTTTAAGCAAAACGAAACCAAACTCCCTTACAAATGGGGTGCTTGGCCGAATATTAGACTAGAGAGAGGAGAGGAGAGATCTAGGGTTAATTCAATGCACAAGTGTATGAAACCCTAGACCCTAACCCTCTTTATATACTAGTAGGTAAACTATGGGAACAAGTTAATGAATTAGGCCTTGGAGACGCCCCTATGGCCGGCCACTATTGAAAGCCCAAAGCCAAACCTATAACTTTTCCAAGTTTTCCATTTCTAATCCTTTCTCTTTTCATTTAACGGTCGTTAGTCATTTTTCCGTTAAATACTTAACGGTTGTTAGTCTTTCATGTGTGTGATGTTTGTGAGAAAAGTGGGTGTTAGTTGTTGATGGGAAAACTGGAAGCAAAGATGAGTACGTATTTATGCTTGCTAGCTTGTGTGTGGTAGGCGTTGCATTAACACAAAAGTACTGCACGTTCGGTGGTGCATACAAACCAAAACGTACTGCTTGAATTTGAACTAGAAGAGTTTGTTATTTAGTCCGATTTTAAAAGGGTTAGTTGGTCGGTAGAGAAGGATCAAAGTTAAGTTGATAAAAAAAATGTGGATGAGATAAAAATGAGGGTAGTTAAGGGGGAAGATGGAAGTAAAGAGTTACTCATAATGATGTATTTATATTTGCATGTGTTGTAGATGTTGCATGATCATGAATAAAGGAGTTAAAAGGTGAAAAGTGACAATAGAGAAATAGTTTTCAAAACTGGACGAATCTGAACTGCATAGTTTGATCCTGATTTCATTTAATTACGTTATCTTGGTGGTTGGCGAGACAGGATATGAGCAGCTTCAACGTAGAGAAAAAAAGGTTTTCTTTTGAAACTATTTTTGCTTTTACCGCTTATATTTTAACAATTCATTTCATAGTTTCCCGGCCTAGATAAATATAAAACTCGTATAAGAGAAGATAAAATAGTTCGAAAAATGGTTTAAATACTAGTTAGCTGTAGGTTGATATTAGGATTTTTCTAATCATAGAATTCCGCTAGATGACGGGCTCTGAAGCTTCGGTCTTGTGTGAGAGATTCGTTCTAAGCTTGTAGTAAGATGAACGTGTTGGTCTCGACTCTCCATCGTAGCTAGGGATGGGTATAATCGCTTTGGCATGAGTTTAAGTACTTATGGAATGAGCTTAAGCCCTTGTGTGCAAGTGTTTATAGAATGGGCATAGGTGTTATGAATTGAACAAAGAAAATATCGGGCATGTGTTTAATTTATTGCATTGGATTGGACGTAACAATATGGTAGCGTCGTGGTGTGATCATGTTAACACAAATGTCACACCAGCATCCACTTTCATCACGTTTTTAATATACTTGTCACATAAACATATTTCACAAAACACTAACACAAAAAAATAAACAAAATAAAAAGGTTTTAGTGGTATCGATGGTCTACACCACCAAACCACTCATTTTTTTTGACTTTTTGCGCATCCTCGTAAGCCACCTAGTGGTGGTCACGCGTCGTTATTACCCGTCAAGCATTACTACGCCTCGTCTTAGACTAGTCGTAATGAGTGGTCGACCTTGTGGTCAGTCGCCACCCAAAACGCGTCCCTCTGCCCTACGAGCAAATCAACGAAGGGTGTCCCCCTTGTAAATATTGAACATTCGGTCGGGAATTCGACTGAATGGTTTGTGCGTGTGGGTGGATTTTATAATTGATTTTTGTGTGGTATGTTTTTTGTGGTGACCGCGGTCACCATTACTATTAGAGCACCGGGTACGGTGGCTGTTGGCTCAAGCCGTCACCGATGGCACGAGCCTATGGTGCGAGGAACCAAACCACCGCTGGGCTGGTACCGGCTGGCGTCGTGGCCACCAGCTCACGCGATTTTTTTTTTTTTTTTTTTTTTTTTTTTAGTGGGTATTGTGTGATTGAGTGAGGTTTTGTGTTTTTATTTGTGTTTGTGTTTGAAAATGTTCATTGTGTTTGTATTTGAAAGCTTTGTTTTTTTCTGCAAAAAAAGTTGCAGGATTCAACGGAGGAAGGAGGAAAAAGGTGGACTTTTTATACTTTTTTTAATTTCTTTTTCACTTTAAAACCTTGTTATTATATTAGTTTACATTATTTGCTTTTGTTAGTGTTTTTTTGCATAGTTAGTCCTTATTTTGTTTACACTTTTAGTCCTTATTTATGTAACTTTTTTTTATTTATGAAATTAAATTTTAGATATATATTGTTTATATTTAAAAATTAAAAAAAAAAGATTAAAAAAAAGAAAAAAAAAATCAACGGCACCAGAAAAGTAGTGTTATAGCTAGGGAGATGTGTTTTGGTGCCATAGAAAAATCTGGTGCCAAAGAAAAAAGATGCTGAGGTGGCACCACTTTTTTCACGGCACCACCTACGGCACCATCCATGGCACCAACTGTACCTAGCGCTCTTAGTCTAGTCAATTTTGAGCCGATGATCACTTTAATAACCATTGGATTCTACACCATTGAATGCAGTAGCTGTACCTCTTTATCCAGTGGTTATTTGGGTGATGCATATAGCCTTCAACAGCATTGGAAATGTGCTAGTTACACATCTATATCTAGTGATTCATTAAGTGTTTTACTTTACTTTCAAAATTTACTTTTAGAGCTCTGTGCATTGGTATTGTACTATTGGAACCCCTCTATGATGTCACATCATAGGGGAATATTCTTTTTGTCCCCCACTTTTTTCAGTACAACATAGTTTTTTTTCAGTTTCTGTTCCGTATTTCTGACAGTTTTAAGCGTTTGACTTATTAAACTTTATATTTACTGTTCCACAATTTCAGGTTTATAGCTTTTTGATATATACAAAATTATTAAAAAAAAAATAAAAAAAAAAATAAAAAAAGGGGGGGGGGTCAATCTAAAAATATAGCCACCGTCCCAATTATTAGATACTCCCTCCGTCCAAAATTATTGTCCACTATTGACTTTTTTAGTCTTTCTACTTCAACTTTGACTATAATTGTTTTCGTTTGTGTTATATAATACTTGATGAAAAATATATGAATGTATTGGGTTTTAAATGTATTTTTCATTGGTATAATTTTCATCAAGTATTATATAACACAAATAAATATATTAATGGTCAAAGTTGAACAAGAAAGACCGGTCAAAGTCAAACTGGACAATAAAAATGGGACGGAGGGATTAATAAATAGGCCCAAGCCCGGTTTGTGGGTTTAGGGCATCTAGGGTTTTGCCATTATAAATAATGGCGAATAATAAAGTTATACCTATGGGTTTATTCATTATCTAACATGGTTTCAGAGCGGGTCTGATCCTCAGACCTAAGTGGCTATGTTGAGCCGCCTACTCTAAGCCACCCGTCAAACCTCCTATCTCCTATTTCTGCTGCCTCTCCTTCTTCGTCTACTGCTTCTCCTTCCCAACCCTCTCAATCATCTCCAACACTCTTCATCCCTCTCAATCATCTCCAACCCTATTCTTTTTTTTTCCTATTCTTCTGCCGCTCAAAAAAAAAAAAAAAAAAAAAAAAAACCTTTGCCGTCATTGTTGACTATAGATCTCAACCTTGCTTTGAAGACTTCAAGATTTGAAGATTTGTCTACATATGATTTACTGTTGCGAAGAAAAAAAAAAGTTATTTATTTATTTATTTTTTGTTTTTGTTTTATGTCGAATCCAGGGTATCAATTTCCGAGACGACTTTTGTTGGTGTCGAATCCAGGGTATCAATTCCCGAGACGACTTTTGTTGGTGTCGAATCTAGGGTTCTTATTCCCGAGACGACTGTTTGGATCCTTTCGGTTATCCCGTTTTATTTTGGTTATTGTTTTATTTTGTCTTTTTTTTTTAGTTTCCTACTCCAGTTCGAGCTTTCACGATTTCGCCGCTCGAACTGCGAAGAAGTATTAGATAATAAATAGGCCCAAGCCCGATTTGTGAGTTTAGAGCATCTAGGATTTTGTCATTATAAATAATGGTAAATAATAAAGTTATACCTACGGGTTTATTCATTATCTAACACCAATGACCCCACCCTTGTATTGGTCTTTACTGAATACTTAGAAGGGCATAGTCCTCCTGCACTATGAGAAAGCACACAGTAGTACCCTTGTTTTTTTCAGAGTAAAAAAAGTAGATAAATATTTTATACATTTTTAATGGCTTCCATTTTCTACGTGTCTTAGAAGAAACAGCGAAAGCATGGTGTGCATTGGTAATGTTGCTCATTAAATAGCGTCATAGGAACATATTAAAAAAAAAATTGATTTCCTTTTGTTGTGATACTATTGATGTGGTAAGTGCCCGACGACATAAATTGTGTGAGGTTTGTATGCAGGGTCGTCCCTTGGAGGTCTTGAGCGAAGATAAAAATGAGGCCCTTAAAACATATAAATAAAAAGTTTCAATTTATATCACGTACAATGCAAAGCGTAATCTTTTAGACATTTTTAGTTCAAAATCTATGGTCAAATCTTTGTAGTTAATTTAGGGGCCTTGGGCGGTCGCCAACTCTCAAAAACGGCGGTGTATGTATGTTAAGATTTTTCAAATATGTCATTTCAAGGATTCTTGATACAAGTTTCTATGTATACTTCGAAGTCTTCGGTTAAGCTCCATGAAGCTTTTATTGATAGTCCATGGATTTGGATTATCCTAAATTATCTCGTAGTCTATATGAAACGGGTTAATCCTCAAACTTTCCATTTGTTTCACTCGAGAACAAGATAGATGTTGATGGTCGTAATAGCGAGGCGCTAAGATGTTAGGAGTAATAGTTAAATTAAACCAAGAATAAGAAATGGAATTGGGGGATGTCTTGAGTTTCTTATTTTAAAGCGGTCAGGTGCTAAAATATAAGTAGTTTTGTTCTAATCTTACTTATTTTAGAGTAAAATAAGATAAATCATGATATCCAAACACTCAATGAAGTGGAAGAGCACTTAAATAAGTAATCTCAAGCAGTCAAACTCCTTCTTACATTTTTAATGACTTCTTTTTATGTGTATGAGAAGAAAGAAAAATCACAAGTACTTCGAATGAAAATATTTCTTATTCCTTAATTACTTTGTAATTACTGCCAAAGAAGGGTTCAATGTTAAAGTAGATTTTGAATGCACAGCTAAAATTGCTTATAAACATTGAGGGTGTGTCTGGTAGTAAGCGTTTAAGAGTGTTTTTAAGCAACTAGTAATAAGCGTTAACGTTTTGTATATAATACTTGTTTGGCAACTAGTGCTTGTAAATTTTTTATACGATTCAAATCAAAATGCTACTTCGTATAGCATTTTCTAGCAGTTAGCGTTTACATAAGTAAATATAGTTATACAGTTATGTTACGAGACGCTTTATAAAAATAAAGAGTCGCTCCTCCTGCTGTTATTTCCAGCTATTACATCCCACTAATGCTTCCTACTATCTTTATTTTCGCCAAACATACCTTAAAACTTGAGGAAATGTAAGTACTCATATGCATTATGGCGCAATCCAACTCAATAATAATAGTGTTCGTAGAGACTAGTTTTAACAATCCATCTACACATCACTTATTGTTTTGACTTTACACAATCACAAGATCTGTAGCCACTGCAAGCCTTTTATGATTTGTAAGTAACCTCCATAGGCATAATGGAGAAACAAACTAATTGACATTATACATTGAAAAAATATTACTTTTAGATAGGTTGCAAAAAATTAGTGCTTAAAAAGACTAA
Organism: Chrysanthemum makinoi; assembly: GCA_910596185.1. Lineage (NCBI taxonomy): Eukaryota > Viridiplantae > Streptophyta > Magnoliopsida > Asterales > Asteraceae > Chrysanthemum > Chrysanthemum makinoi. The sequence goes on from OU343221.1 coordinate 316,599,221, forward strand.
ACATGCGAATATAACAGTAGAAATACCAAAAAGCTAAGTAATACTATCATGACTTCGAGCACCACTACGGACACAAAACCACCATGCATGAACCACAAACCACGACCACCACATAGCTCAACAATGACCAAAACCTCGAACACCAAGACCCATTACTTACCCACCAATAATACGTTTTAAGCTTGTTTATCCATGAGTGATAATTTCCCACCACGTTATATACTTCAGTGAGTAATCGCGGGAGCTTTGTATGAAAGATTCTTTCCAGCTCACTCTCATCTTTCCTCAATTATTGCTGCAATACCGGAATCCAACCCGAACCGATATTGCTGCAACAACTGGGAAAAGATGAGAGTAAGGTGGAGAAAACCTTCCGTACAATTCACTGAACCAAATACCTCCAGAAAACGTAAAACCACCATATGGAGATGCTATGAAACAGTTTGTAGTCGAACAACGGGGCTTCCCTTATTTAGTTCGGTTCGGTTTTGACCAATTTGTAAACATATGAGCAACCTGATCAAAACCAAAACCATCAGCACCACGAGTACCACCAAAACCAACTTGATCAAAACCGATATTCCCACATGGCTCAACTACCACCCCACCACCGTCGACTTCAGTAGCAACTTGATCTAAACCATCCGCATCGTAGCAGTCATTCCCACATGCCTCAACTACCACCCCAGCACCGTCGACTTCAGCAGCAACTTGATCTAAACCATCCGCACCAGCAGAAACTTGTTCAAAAAATCCCACAGGCACAAGTTCGTAGCAGTCATTCCCACATGCCTCAACTACCACCCCAAAGACCGTCGACTTCCAAATCAGAAGCAACTTGATCTAAACCATCCGCACCACCAGTGTTTACCTCATTCACTTCAGTCTCATGAAAGGTATCCCCAAGATCCTTATATTCAGTATTATGAATCTCGGGTTCGACTATTCGGGCAGCACGTCGATGAGAACGTCTTCTAGGAATTTCTACTAGATCACGAAAAGGGCTCAATGATCTAGAAGAACGAGTGCGCATGCACTTCCAAAAACAACACTTTCAATTAAAACAAGACCGAGGCAAAACAACAGTGAACTTAAACCAATAATCCCACGTGAAATGGTCACTTCTATAAGTAAAACGCACAAAGGAGCGGAGAGACTTTGTAGGTCAGCGCGAAGCTTATTAAAAACCCGTCTCTTTTCAGCCGCAATTTAATGTCAGGCCGTCCTTATACCCCTCACACAGTTTGTTAAACCGATAAAAGTAAACCAAAACACGAGCGACACAAAGGCAAGTTTTAAATCTTTTGTTCGGGAACTTATAATGATAACACCTCAGTTGAGAATGTTATATTGATTGTGTCTTCTATTTATTTAAAACAACAAGGAAAATCTTTTTGTATTTTTAATCTTTTACATATATATACAAAGAAAAGAAAAATATTTTTGTATTTTTGTATTTTTATAAAAACAATAACTTCACGAGGAAGGTTCTTCAAGTCACTAACAAGATAACCTCGACCTCGACCCCCAAGAGCACCCTCAACAGCAGCCTTGACTTTTAGAACCCCTTGACTTCTGGTGTTGACTGAACTTTCGCCTACATTGACCAGACGAGTATAAATGAATGTTTCATCTTTTTCATTTTTCCTTGCCCTAGAACCATGATGTTTAGAACGAGCAGATTTCACTGATTTGACATTGGGGGTTCTCGGAATCAACTTAAGAGGAGAAGAGGCTTTGTCCATCTCTGCAGAAAGTCGGTTCATACGCAATGAAGCTTTTACGTAAGGATCACTCCTAAAGCACACCGAGTACAAAGCAAACTCAGTGTACTCAACAGCAGATGAGTGAAACTCTTTCATCTGCCATGGGGTTGAGTTGCCGAATTCCGACAGCTGAAATACCTTGTACTTTCCAATCTCCTCTGCAGTAGCCTCATCAAAAACAGGCACAGCCTTCCCCGACTGACGCCAATCATAGCCAAGAAGGGGAAGAGGTCGCTCACGCAGATCTGAATACATCAACTCGCTCCATATGATATGCGTGTTCTTCACTTCAACAGTGGGCTTTTCCGATGCTGCAAAATCGAAATAACAATTAATTGGAAGGACGATTTAAGATAAAAGAATACTAATATTATACTAAACAAGCTGATTATAAGAATTAACATGCTAAAGTTATACTAATAAGCACTAAAGTTCTACTGTGGTTACAAGCTAAAAACACATGATTTTGAAAAGACTGTTCATGCACTGCACCAGTGTTCTCAGATTCACTTTCTTCTGAGCAACAGATTTTGAAAACAAATGTAAACTAACTAATGGAATTGAAAATCCATAAAAGCTAAAAACAGTTAATGTTATAACAATAAAGTTTGTGAAAAACTAATATTTTTGTATTTTGGAGGAATTTAAGAGACTAAATACTACCCTAGAAACTCTCATTGTATTATACACAGATTCTGTAAGACGAAACTCTCAGTGTTTACTACTATAAACAATAGCTGCAAACGATTACTAAGCTGATTTTATTGAGTCGGTAAATGTAACCGGTGGAAGTTCGAAATCGATCAGGATACTTAAAATTTGTAAACTTGATAAACAAAGTCACCTAGAAATAATCATGAAAAAAATTCCCCGCATATGAACACGTACATTTGTTTTACGACTCTAACATCACTAGTTATCACTCACATAATTTACTTACTCATGGTCCATTTAACCTATTAAAGGATGTTTGGAATTGCTTATTAAAGGGCTTATCTGCTTGTTTCTTATTCAAGTGTTAATTCGGTAAAGAAGTCAAAAAAAACAAACGAAGCTACTACCTCCTTTAAATTGCTTAGTATTTTAAATTTAAGCACTGTATCAAAATTATCAAAGTAATTTTATTCAGAAAAGAGTGTTTGAGATTGCTTATTAAAGTGCTTATCTGCCAAGTGTTTATAAAATTCTGTTTATTTACTTACTTTACACTAAAAAGGCTCATTCTCTCCAAAAGGTGAAGATCGGTGGAATCACCGTGGTCCCATGCATCCTATGGATGCCAACCGGACCCTCCCCCAAGGACCCGGCCCCAGGCAATGAGCACATGTCTCAGTGACTGTACTTATCAGGAGGTGGGCTTTGAACCCTGGCCATTTTCTCCAAAAGCCCCTCGATGACCAGTCAATCTGAGCATTTGCGGTGAGGAGATGGTACCAAATAATCTTTAGTGCCATGGAAGAGGTTGAACCCGGGTCTATTGACCCAAGCCCAAAAGCTCTTACCAATGGACTAAAAAGGCTCATTAATAAAACCAATACCCTAAAGCCTTTACATAATTCAGAATTTACCAAAAATTGAACTAATAAGAGTCGTTCTCAATTTGCACCAAAGATAAAAATCAAATTAGATAAAGAATGTATACCATATCAATCAAGAGCGAAAAGAAGCACTCAATGCATCTTCCCCTAGCTCAATTGCCCTTTGGAACTGAAGAGCTTCAAAGCTTGCCTTGGCTGCTTCCAAGGAGACTGTGAGGTTTATGATGTGCTCGTCCATCCTCACTAACTGTGCTTCCAGACGCACAATTTCTTTGCTCGTAAGGTCTACTATACCCCTAGCCTCACTTGAAGGCTTCTGGAAGTCTTCAACGTGTTCCTTCCTGAAAAACCTTGATCAGTGGATTGTTTTTGTTCTTTTATGTTTAATCATTACAATTGTCAAAAATTCTAATAAGAAAAGGCTTTATAATATGCTTTTAACATATACTGTATCTAATTAGTCCATTTGTGAAGATGACAAAAACAGTTAAATTTATTGAAAATTTGACTGACAGAAGCCTTGGAAAAAAATATAGAAAATCGATGAAAGAGAGCACCAAAAGCATATGACATAGAAACCACCAAGTTATCTCACAGTATTATAATCTATTTTACACATTTTTTGTACTTCTTACAAGGAGGATAATCTAGCTAACGCTTTGTAAAAATATGAATATTAATGCAGAGTTTATATGAAGATGAAACCTATTCTTGTGCGCATATTTGATTCCTAAAAACCGAAGCAAGATATGATGGATGTAAATGTTATAAACATGAAAAAAAAAAAAAAAAAAAAAATATATATATATATATATATATATATATATATATATATATATATATATATATATATAGATATAGAAAACAAAAACATATAGCACTCACCCGGTCCATATAATGGTTTGCCCTTTTTTTCTGAAACTCAAGAACATATAGCAAATTATTCCAATCTTCAAACAAAACCTAGAAGAAAACAACAATTACAAACTAATTACTTGCACATTTTTACAAAGATGGCTTGAAAATCTAGATCTATGATAGATAACAACTAACAAGTAATATATAAAAAAAGTTATATCCACATTTTTACAAAGAAAAGCTAGATCTAAAACACTGCCAGAACAAAAATACCTAAGTTTCGGTCGCCGGCCTCGTCGTGCGAGCATCATACGGCAGAGATCTTTGAATGTTGCCACCATGGTCGTTCGAAAGAACAAAAAACAAGTATATAAGTCTCTTAAATCGTTAGGTGTGTGATGTATGTGAAGATGAAAATGAAAGTGTGGTTTATATAGGAAGAGAAGGAGGGGTGTGATTGGTGGATATGGGTTCACGCGGATCGTGATCTGTGGCTGTTGGTTTGTTGAGGGTGTAAATTGGACGGTGGATCATGGCCCTTGCTGGAAAGATGAAAGCAAAATGAATGAAGTATTTATGTTTAGAGAGTGGTAGGTGCATGTTGCGTGAACAAAGGTGACAAACATCTTTTTATCATTGTACGTACTAGGGGTTTGGTGCATATGTTAGCTGTGTTTTGAATGTAAATGAAGTAAGTTGAATTGGAAGTTGAGAGTTTGATTTCAAAAAGTTTGGTGAGACATTTATGTAAACAAGAATACTTACTGTTATTGTTGCATTTATACAAATGTAGGACAGTTGTTGGGCAGTTGTGTTCTTGAACATGATATCAATGAGTCAATGTGCTGAAGTCCTTTTGCTAGCCTTCTTAATTTTCAGGAAGAGTTTCAAATCTGATCTAGTCATGTTAATCCTTAAAACTTTCCGTCTGTTTCGCTCGAGAACAAGAAAGATGTTACGAGTAACAGTTAAATTAAACCAAGAATAAGAAATAGAATCTAGGATGTCTTGAGTTGCTTATTTTAAAGTGGTCATGTGCTTAAATATAAGTAGGTTGGTTCCAATCTTGCTTATTTTAGATTAAAATAAGATAAGTCATGATATCCAAACACTCAAAGTGGTTAATTTAAGTGGAAGAGCACTTAACTAAGTATTCTGAGACAGTCAAACTCCTTACATTTTCAATGACTTCTTTTTATGTGTCTGATAAGAAAGAAAAATCACCAATTGAAGTGCTTCGAATGAAAATATTTCGTATTCCTTACGTTGTAATTACTGCCAAAGAAGGGTTCAATGTTAAAGTAGCTTTTGAATGCATAGCTGAAAATGCTTTTTAACATTAAGTGTGTGTTTGGTAGTAGGCGTTTAAGAGTGTCATTAAGCAACTAGTAATAAGCGTCAGCGTTTTGTATATAATACTTGTTTGACAACTAGCGCTTGTAATTTTCTTAAACGATCCAAAGCAAAATGCTACTTCGTATAGCATTTTCTAGCAATTAGCGTTTACATTAGTTAATATAGTTATACAGTTATGTTACGAGATGATGTATCAAAATAAACAATCACTGCTCCTGCTGTTACTTCGTGCTATTACATCCCACTAATGCTTGCTTGTTACTTCGTGCTATTACATCCCACTAATGCTTGCTCGATTAAAGAAACGAAAAACACGTGGAAGAGACTCTTTAGTCTTTCATGTGTCTGATGTTTGTGAGAAAAGTGGGTGTTAGTTGTTTGTTGATGGGAAAAGTGGAAGCAAAGATGAGTACGTATTTATGCTTTCTAGCTTGTGACCTTGTGTGCATGTGGTAGGTGTTGCATTAACACAAAAGTACTGCACGTTAGGTGGTGCATACAAACCAAAACGTACTGGTTGAGTTTCAACCAAAAGAGTTTGTTATTTAGTCCGATTTCAAAAGGGTTGGTTGGTCGATTGAGAAGGATCAAAGTTAAGTTGATAAAAAAAAATCAATGTAGATGAGATAAAAATGAGGGTAGTTGAGGGGGAAGAGGGAAGTAAAGAGTTACTCATAATGATGTATTTATATTTGCATGTGTGGCAGTGTGGTAGATGTTGCATGATCATGAACAAAGGAGTTAAAAAGGTGAAAAGTGACAATAGAGAAATAGTTTTCAAAACTGAACGAATCTGAACTGCATATTTTGATCCTGATTTCATTTAATTACGTTTTATTGGTGGTTAGTGAGACAGGATATGAGCAGCTTCGACGTAGAGAAAAAAAGGTTTTCTTTTGAAACTATTTTTGCTTTTACCGCGTATATTTTAACAATTCATTTAATAGTTTCCCGCCTAGATAAATATAAAACTCGTATAAAAGGAAGATAAAATAGTTCGAAAAATGGTTTAAATACTAGCTAGCTGTAGGTTGATATTAGGATTTCTCTAATCACAGAATTCCGCTAGATAATGGGCTCTGAAGCTTCTGTCTTGTGTGAGATATTCGTTCTAAGCTTGTAGTAAGATGAACGTACAACTGTTGGTCTCGACTCTCCGTCGTAGGGATGGGTATAATTGCTTTGGGATAAGTTTAAGTACTTATGGAGTTAGCTTAAGCCCTTGTGTACAAGTGTTCGTGGAATATGCATAGGTGTTATGAAGTGAACAAAGAAAATATCGTGCATGTGTTTAAGTTATTGCATTGGACTGGACTGTACCTCTTTATCCAATGGTTATTTGGGTGATGCATATAGCCTTCAACAGTATTGGAAATATTCTTGCTACACATCTTTATCTAGCGGTTCTTTAAGTGTTTTATTACTTTACTTTCAAAAGTTACTTTTAGAGCTGTGTGCATTGGTCTTTACTGAATAGTACCAAGGTCATAGTCCTGCACAATGACAAAGCACACGGTACTACTACCCTTGTTTTTTTCAGAGTAAAATAAGTAGATAACAAACACAAAAATGGTTAATTTGCCTAAGAAAATTAGTCGATTAGAACTTAAATAAGTAAATCCCAAACGCCCTAGTACATTTTTAATGACTTCCATTTTCTACGTGTCTTAGAAGAAACAGCAAAAGCATGGTGTGCTTCCAAATGAAATGTTCCTTACTTTGAAATTTCTGCCAAAGTAATACGTAGTATTAAACTTAAAGAATAGGTTACAAAGACCCCTCTAAAACTACAAGTGATACCCCCGATGTTGTTAAAAAAAAACATGTGAAGCGGAAAGTGCGGAACAAAAAATATAAAGTTTAACAAGTTAAAAGTATTAAACAGACAAAAAGTACAGAACAGGACTGTAAACAGATGGTCAAATGAGGGTGGAGGTTATACTTTTTTATACTTATTGATGGGTCCGGAAGGGTACCGATAACACACCACACATATTAAATAGATTCTTTTGACTTTTTTGGTTGTGATAAAGCTATCTTCCTAATACTATTGATGTGCCGAGTGCACGATGACATAAATTCTGTGAGGTGTGTATACAGGGTCGTCCCTCCAGAGGTCTTGAGCGAATATAAAAATTAGGCCCTTTTCAATTTATATAAGATACAATGCAACTAATTATTGTGTACAAAGCGTAATCTTTTTGACATTTTTAGTTCAAAATCTACGGTCAAATCATCGTAGTTAATTTAGGGGCCTTGGGTGGTTGCCAACTCTCAAAAACGGCGTTGTATGTATGTTAAGATTTTTCGAATATGTCATTTCAAGGATTCCCGATGCAAGTTTCTATGTATACTTTGAAGTCTTCGGTTAAGCTCCATGAAGCTTTTTATTGACGGTCCATGCATTTGGATTATCCTAAATTATTTCATACCTAATAAGATAAACTGCTGATTTATTTCGGCCATGTTGATTTATTTCGGCCTTGTGTGTGAGTGTAACCTCTTATGAAGCGCTACAAGTTCTTTTCATAACTTTTTTAGTAGTTCTTTTTAGTGTTGGTTGTTATATTCGATATGCAGTATTTTTGTTATCAATGGTGAAACCGACCTTTGTAGATCATGTAATGATACATATAACAATACATATCGGTTCTTAGTTTATATTCTAGGCTTCTATTCGATACCGACATAATCGTAAGGAACTAACCGGTTCTGATCTCACTTAAAGCAAAATTTCATCAATGGTCAACAACTTCATCACCCTAAACTCAGCGTCACATCTGTTTTTCAATTCACCACTAAGCCCACCACTTCACGTCTAGTGATGACCACAAACTACACCACCAAACACACAAAAATAATACCACCCAACAAGAAAATAACACCACCACCTATTAACAAGTCGGACGTGCATACCACTAACATCTAAAATAGTAAAGTTGAGCAGTGCTTTAGTGTTGCACGCGTGATGCTCCCTTCTACTATGCCTAGTCCTAAAAAGGGTTTCTTGAATCCGATCAAATATAGACAAGATGTGTATTTATAAGTTGCATGAGAGGTACACGATTATTTGTCTTGCAAAAAATTTACGCGCCATTTGACCGGTTTGAGCATTGCCCAAAAATGAAAATAAGTGTCAAGCCAAATAGGTGCATAGTCATAACATTTTATCAAAAAGCACCCATTTTCTTTTCTTTTAAAAAACATCTTAACGCTAATTTGCTTTTGTGTGTTTTCAAGGACCGGTGATATGTTTTGTGAGTGGGTTGGGTTTGCTTTTAATAAAAGCACAAAGTGAGGGATACATAAATAACATTATATCATCTTAGTGTCACATCATACACCTCTCAATAATATATCAATAATTAAAACACATTCCCTCGTAACACACCACTAATATGTTATTGGGTCTCACAAAATACCTCACTAAAAATATTCACTCACTCACAATACAAAAAAAAATGCAAATTGCTTGAGTCATTGCATTGACTCAAAACGTTTGGCTCACGAATGGCACGATGTTTCGGTATGGTTGGCACACGAATGACATGCATTTGACACATTAATGGCACTCCATACATTATGCTCTAAGGGGAAGTGGTGCCTTATGATTGGTGGAGAGGGGCACACGAATTGCCAGCGTGGCTCATTTTGTGTATGAGGAAGTAAGGGTTGGTGTTGAATTGAATAGAAAGGTAGTGGGTTGGTTGCGGTGAATTAATGTATGAGATTTAAATTTTTGGGTGAAATTTTTTTGGCAAGAATGGGTTGTTTTTGTGGAGATTTTTTAGAAATGATTGTATGTTTACAAAAGATTTACGCAAAATTCACCGAACAATGTATCAAAATAATTTGTCCAATTAAATATATTTTTGTCTTTTTAGAATTGGTTTTATTGGATAATGTTATTTTATAATAGCATCATCTTGTCACACTTACATTTCACTTCTTGTTATCTATTTTTTTTTCTCTTATCTCTCTAAGTGGTTGTTTACATTCTTTTTGTATTTTTTGTATTCTCGAGTTAGAGTTAAGGAAGAAAAATAAAGAAAATGAAAATGAAAGGAAGAAGTTGTGTTTTTGAGTTAGAGTTAAAGAAGAAAAAGATAAAAAATGTAAAAGGAAAAGAATAAGTTGTGTTCTCAAGTAACACTTAAGGAGTAAAAGAAAAGAAAATATAATGAAAGTTAGTGTATTTTTGTTGATTATTAAAGTAAAATGCTTCCTTCTAATTTTAAGAAAAAAATGTTTACTTTATATTTTTTTACTTTTCATTAATAACAAAACTCAATAACACAAATAGAAAGGCAAAAACCATGCGTAACGGCGCATGTTCAAACTAACATAAGTAAAATGTTTTTTTATTTTATTTTATTTTATTTTTTTAAGTTTTTGCACACATAATTTTTTAAATTAACACCCAAACTTTCAATAACATACCAATCAGGCCTATTTGAACTTTCAAAAACAAAATAATTTCTTATGTATTGTCATGTAGATTATATTAGTTTTATATGTTAATGTATTAGCTATAGAATTTATAATTTTGTTTTGACTGTACTATTTAACTTATATATTGTCACCCGTATCCCGAAATACAAATAGGCCCTATCCTAGATGAATTTGGTCTAAGGACTTGACGGGATTGACTAGTCGACCCGATAGTCAATCTAATAATTAATAAATGTTATGGTATAAGTTGACACATTGTAAACTTAATATAAGTGTCTTGTGGCCAATATAGAAAGAAAGGGACTTGAGGGATCAAAAGTGCCAAATAGTGAAATAACTTTATAATGAAGAAAGCTACATGTATATAAGCTAGACTTCTCAGAAGTTCCAGGAGATTAGTGAAAGTCGGTTTAGAAAAAGAGATGGAAAAATGAAAATAAGATTGATGATCAATTGGGATGGGATTAGTGTTTTTAATCAAGTCTTTAACTAGTATCTATCATCCTTGTGCAAGTAAGTATCCCTTATTGTATTTAATTATGAATTGAAGAGTTAGGGTTCGTGTACCCAAGTTGGGGATTTTCGGTAATTGTGGATTTAGACACTAATTAAAATGTTATAATGTAATTGGGTGAAACCTCTTTTATTAAATTGAAGTAAATGGGTAAATTAGATATGATCATGTTATGATCATAAGGTTTGATTATAAAGAATTATAGTAATCTTGGAAGAGCCTAATTATGGGTAAAAGTTGAGTAATTTATGGGTGGGATCATCACATAATCAATATATGATTATGTAATGATTAGAGGATGTTTATGAAAGCCAAATGGTTGTGTAAACCATGGTTATAGTTATTTGATGTTATTTTAAGTGTACTTTGATTATTATGTTTAAGGATGTTAGCTATGGATGATGTTGGACATTATTGATGAAGATGATGATAAATTGTGTATGGCTTAGCATGGATTGCTAAGGTAAGTAATCCGGTTACTACATGCTTAATGTGAAAATTATGATATGATGTGTTTATGATCGTTATAGTAAAGATTAGTTATAGTTAAGCTAAGGAATTATTGGACTTATATGAGAATTGATGTCGGTTATAGAGTTAATTGCCTACGGATGTGTTAAGGTATGTGTTATTGCCTTATGTGTTATTTGTGCCATGGTTTGTGTGTTAGAAATGTTTATGTGCATTATATGAAGATAGAAGCATTGCCATGTTTTAGCCGATTACTTACTAAGCGTTATCGCTTACATGTTATAGTTGTTAATGTTATTGTAGGTTCATGTGCTTGAAGCGCTATAGCTTGGATTGGGTGTTGGATCATGGAATGATTATTGAAGTTGGTAATATGTGATATTAGGAGCTAGGTAGACACCGAGCTCGTGTGATGAATTTGTACCCCCGCGAGTCTTTTTATAGTTTGTAAATGTGTCATCAATTGACAAGTCATGTCATAGTCATTATAGTATTTTGATTGGTCAAATTGGACATCATGGTCAATTTAAAAGGGTGTTTTGTTTAAAGTGTAGTTCTACCCATTTTGGGTTGAATGGGTCAATAAGTGTTAAGTGCATTAAAGATGGTTTATAAACAGTTTGTATGGTCTTTACTTATCTTGGAAATGTTAAAGTGTTTAAATTGGTTGAAATGGGTCAATAATGGTTGTGCAGTTTTGCTGTCAAAACGTGCGTAGACCTGACGGCGTCCGGCCCCGTTGGGACGGCATAGGGTTCTAAACCCCCTGAGCCGTCGCATGTTAAATCTGAAAAGATGTTTTGGGTTATAGTCAAAGGGTGACGCGTCGCAGCTTATAAGGCGACAACGTCAGCCCGTTTTATAGCAACGAAAGATGTTTGTTGTAGTCTTGAGCCATTGATTTTAAAAGTAATCGAGTATATGTTATAATATGAATTGTCAAAGGTCAAATGTTATAGTTTTTGTCATTCATTGAAGAGTTTAAGAAGAAAAAGTAATAGTCAAACGTTTCCGCAACAAAGTTTTAAAAATCGAGAAATTTCCGGTCAAACCAGGAATCGGGGCGTAACATATATTATAGTGCTAAGATGTTTAAGGTTACATATTTAGACTTTTTTTTTGTGACCAGCAACAAGACCTGAGGGAAAGAGCTTCGGCAAAGCCATCACCTTAACCACAAAGGACTAAAGACTATATTAAACAAACCGCTAGCAGGAAACTAGCAACAAACAATTACAAAGAATTACAAGCCATGATAGGATCTTGAAGGAAACCTATCCAGTTAATCCTAAGCTTGCTATTTCTATTAGATAACCAAAAAAACGATGTAAAAACAATTGAATCAAAAAGTAACGCCTTCTTCGATTTCTCATCTTTGAAAACATTCTGATTTCTAAACTTCCAGATGCTCCAAAATGTCGTTCCAACAACCACATGCAACACCTTCTTCGCCCAAGAGTGAATCCGAGAATCATCCACCCACGACAACAGCTCTCTAATCGACAACACGGAGGAGAAATCTAAACTCCACCATCGACCAACGAGATCCTACACATCCCGAGCGATATCACAATGCAACATCAAATGATTAATTGTCTCATCCCCTGTATCACAAATGCCACATTGATTAGATTGAATAGTAATACCTCTAGACATCAAGTTCATTCGTGTGGGGAGATTTTTCAGAAGCATTCGCCATATAAAGATGTTTACTTTGGCTGGCAACTCTTTTAACCATCTCGTTGCATAGGTGTCCAAGCACAAAGTCTCGTTATCAATCAAATTTCTGCCACATTTCACCAAGTAAACGCCATTACCATCACCCGTCCATATCCACCTATCCCGCTGATTAGAACTAACATGGTTCTCAAGAAGGCTCAAAAAAGCGACCCATTGTTCTTCTTCAGCTCCCCCTCTCGGGTTCCTTCGTAAAAAGGGAGCATTGAGATCAAGATCAAGCCTATTCGCAACAACAGACTCAGGGTCTTGATCCATATTGTAAATGCGGGGGTATAGATCTTTTAGAAGACCAACCGTTATCCAATTACCCTCCCAGAACCTGGTATCCATACCATCCCCAACTCTGCGCTTAATTAAAATGTCAAGATGCACATTCTTTTTTTCAAGTTTGCGAGAAACTTTTAGAATGTTGTTCCAAAGAGAACCAGTATTACCCCTTGGCTCTCTATCTTGAACTCCACCATGGTGACCAAATAAAGATTTAATGACCAAAACCCAGAACGTAGATGGGTTAGACATAAATCTCCATTTCCACTTAAACAAAAGAGCTCTATTGAAACCGTAAAGGCTTCCAATACCCAAACCTCCGTCTTTTTTACTCGCCATGACTTTGTTCCATTTGATCCATGTCAATTTATTCTTGTCCGCATCTGCTCCCAAAAAGAATTTATTTCTAATCGCCTCAAGATCTTTGATCACCTCAATAGGAGTTTTGAAAATACTCATATAGTAGATCGCGAATCTTCCAAGAACCGATTTCAGTAATGTCATTCGACCACCGACTGAGAGGGATTTGAATTTCCATCTAGAAAGTCGGCTCTTGAATTTGTCGATCAACTCTTTCCAACCACCAGTTCTAGTCATATTTGCACCCACTGTTACCCCCAAATACACAAATGGAATGGTAGAAGCTCACAACCAATAATACTAGCCATATCAGAAACCTCGCCCATGGGAACCCTTACCCCCATAAGCCTGCATTTGGCCAGATTAATCTTTAAACCTGAGACTAGAAAAAAAAAACATTGAAGCAACAAGACAATATTCGAAACATTTGCGACATTCCAATCTCCAAGAAAAATAGCGTCATCAGCATAGAAAAGGTGAGATACCGTAACATCCCCATTACCAATTTGAAGACTATGTAATTGAGAAGCGTGTATAGCATGGGATATTAACATATGGAGACCCTCCATAGCCAAAATAAAAAGGAAATGAGATAGCGGATCTCCTTGCCTTAGACCTCTTCTTATTTTGAATTCACCCGTAGGAGATCCATTGACCAGGATAGAGGTCATAGACGATTCCATGCATCCCCTAATCCACGCACACCATTTCCTTCCAAATCCCATTTTAATCATCACATCTTGAAGATAATCCCAACAAATATAATTAAAAGCTTTCTCGAAGTCTACCTTAAAAACAAGGGACTTTTTCTTTTCCTTTTTACACCAATTTAGAATTTCATTTAGGATCATTGGGCCATCCATGATTTGTCTCCCCTTCACAAAAGTTGATTGCTCAGAACTTATCAAATCTTCCATTACACTAGTGATTCTATTAGCAGGAAGTTTACCAAAAATCTTATAGAAGCTTCCAATCAAGCTAATCGGCCTATAATCTTTAATAAGCACGGGATCCAACACCTTAGGAATAAGAGTAAAAAAAGACGAGTTACATCCCACAAGAATTTTCTCAGTCAAGTGAAAATGCTCAATCGCCTTAAAGAAATCATCTTCCACTAAACTCCAATATCTTGTGAAAAAATCAAACGTAAAACCATCCGGACCTGGAGACTTGTCGCTACCACAACCTCAAACAACCTATTTTTGCAATAAACCATGCTTCTCTTTTCGTTCCTTTTTTCTTCTATCAGAGTTCCAAGTCTTTATAGTATTTTTCAATCTTTTTAACTTTTTCTTTACTACCACAATAGGATTCGAATCACCTACACAAGGCATGGACCACGAGTTCGCAACAAGGTCATCGAACCTATTACAATCCAGCCATGAATGAAAAAACCGAAAAGGGATAGGCCCGTAGTCAGCTTTTGCTTCTTTTAAAAGAATAGGCATATGATCCGGAACTCCTTTGTCAAGAATGTTACCTGCCAAAGAATGTTACCCGCCAAATCAGGAAATCTCTCCAATATACCTTCAGAAATCAAGAACCTATCAATCTTACTCATCTTCGTGGCTAAGCAATTGACCCAAGTGAATAGATATCCATCAAGAGGAAGATCAACAAGATCATTTTCCATAATAAAGTTATTAAAATTTTCCGCCATACTTCCATTGAATTCGGACCCCATTCTCTTCTCCTGAACTCTAACAACATTAAAATCACCGATAATTATATACTCCCCATCAATACGCGATATAAGAGTCTGAAGACGATACCATAATAAAGACTTTGCATTGGCGTCTTGAGGAGCATAAACCGTAATGAATTGCACCCGTAAATTACCAATCTTCCAAAATCCTTCCACCACAACAAAATGGTCATGGGAAACAATCATGTTCTTAACAAACATTTATGGATCCCAAACACACAAAATACCGCCCGAGAGACCTCTGGCTGATGAAGAAGCAAAATCAAATCTAGAATTCCCCCACACCATTCTCACCGTCACCAAATCCATACGACTCATCTTTGTTTCTTGTATCCCTAAAATAATAATAGAGTTATCTTTACAGAGATTTTTCACCCATCCTCTTTTAACACCGCTTCCCGATCCTTGGATAGAGAAAATTCATTTAAATCCCTTCGCTCCTATACCATTAATTAATTTTTCCATATCCTCCGTACAACCATCCATGTCTATATGAAGCGCCTTACCATATTGAATGGTTTCCTCTAATCTATCCAAAATTGAGAATCCAACTACATTTTTGGGTTGCGAGCATTTAAATGAATCCGCCACATTCTCAGATTTTCTGTTGGATTTTCCCCTACCCGAAGTAGCCCCCACCTTTCCCTCTCGAATTGCTGGTTGACCGACGAAGCCTTATCATCCGGCTGGTCTTTAGCGACCGGAGCTGCCATCGTAACCAGGGTAAAGCCGGGAGGAAACTCCTGATTACTCTATTATGCTCCCTGTTCCTTGTCCTTGTCATTTCCAATGTCATCAGCCTTATCGATCCTATCATCCTTGCTGAAACCCCACTCATTTTGTTTCGTTGGGATATAAAAGTACTGAACAAAGTTAAAGTACTGAAGAAAGTCAAAGTACTGAAGAAAGTTAAAGTACTGCTTAGTGAAAGTCAAAGTACTGCTTGTGTCAAAGTACTGCAAAGGCTAAAAGACTGCTATATCGTTTATGGAAAGCTTTGTAGTTCTAGATTATTCTTAGATTAGAATTAGTATTACTTGTCGTACAAGAATTATAATTGTAAACCGACTAGGGTACTCCTTATGCCTATAAAAGGATCCCTAGATTGGCATTAGAGATATGAATCCAGTACTACGAATTAGCTTATATTCAAATATGATATTAGAGTTTTAGTGATTAGGTTTGTTAGTGAATCTGTGTATCAAGCAGGTTTAAAGTTTAGTTTTAATAAAATCGTTGAAGTTTAAAGTTATTCTTCTTAGCTTTATTGAAGTAGTTTCCGCATACTTAATAGAGTAATATCAGTGTTTCATTGTTAGTGATTAAGGATTTATCCGAGGTTGCTAAACCCTTACAAGCTACATAGGTAGTTTGGTCAGAGTATATCGATCCAACAAGCGGTATTAGAGCTTGTGTGGAAACTCTGATTAAGAAGAAACCCTTAAAACCGATTTAACAACAAACCCTAAAGATGACGACTGAAGCTGCACCACTCCCATCCATCACCTCACTCAGGATTCCTATCATCAAGAAGGGAGAATATGATCTCTGGAGCATGAAGATGAGACAATACATTGCTATTACAGACCATGCACTGTGGGATGTAATTGTCAATGGTAATGTCGTTCTTGAAGAACCTGTAGAAGTTGCTGGACAACCTAAACCACCTCATCCTACCTTACCAGCAGCCACAAAAAGAAATCAAGAGAAGGCTCTCAACATACTGCTGTTTGCTATTCCTAATGGTCACCTGCTAAAGTTTCATGATGCTAAGGATGCAAAACAACTATGGGCTGCTATCAAGACAAGATTTGGAGGTAATGATGCTTCCAAGAAGATGCATAGAAATCTGTTGAAACAACAATTTGAAACATTCACTGTTGGTGAAAAAGAAGGTCTTGATGCTGCCTATGACAGATTCCAAAATCTCCTTAGTATGCTAGAGTTATATGAAGCAAAGGTATCTGTTGAAGATGCTAATTTGAAGTTCTTAAGAAGTTTGCCATCTGTATGGCATGTGGTTGCTACTATGATTAGAGGACAATCTGGTTTGGATACTATGGATTTTGATGATCTCTACAATAATTTAAAGGTGTATGAGTATGAGATGAATGGTCAAACAAGTTCAAAATCTCACAGCATTGCTTTTGTGTCTTCTAAAAAGAGAGGCAGTACTTCCACTAAAAGTACTGCTTATCCTGTTCAAAGTACTGTTGGTGATAAACAGAATATTTGCACAACCATGACTACCACCACCTCATCACCATCAACTCTGATGATGTTATATGTTCCTTCATTGCTCAGCAAGCCACCTTACATGTTACTTATGAAGAAGATTTGATGCAAATTGAAGAAGATGATCTAGAAGAAATTGACATAAGATGGCAAGTTGCCATGATCACTGCAAGGATCAAGAAGTTCATGAAGAAAACAGGAAGAGGCATTGACTTCAAACCCAAACAGGGTATAACATTTGACAAATCCAAGATTGAATGCTTTAATTGTCAAAGGACTGGACACTTTGCAAGGGAATGCAAGTTTGCTAAATATCAGGAAAATAGGATGATTGAAAAACCCAAGCTTGAAATAAGAGAAGTTCCTATTACTGAACCAAATCCAAAAGCTTTGGTTGCTCAAGAAAATCTATCAGAAGTTGATTGGAGTGCTGAATTTGATGATGAACCAGTAACCTACTCTATGGTTGCTGTGAAAGAGTTTGATTGGAGCACAACTTTTGATGAGGAACCAGGATTTGCTGCTTTAAAATCAAGAGATGGCCTTGGAAGCTTTGACTGGAGCATGGAAAGAGAAGAAGAACATGTTCTGCTTGCTATGGTAGCTACTTCACCAAGTTCATCAAGTACCAAGGTTGTCAGGATCGGGATCCTACCTAGGATCGTTTTTGGCTTTGCAAGATCGTGATCGTAGGATCGGATCGGGATCTTAAGATCCTATGAAAATGTGTATATTTTTGTATAGGGGCTGTAGTTCTATATATATATCTCGGCATAAGTCTACACTTAGTCAATTTGTATACTATATAACGTTAAAAAATAAAAAGAATGCCCATACTTTAAAGTTTACTTCGTGGTGAACAATAAATAAACCAGTTTTTTGTTTATACTGTTTGAAATGTACATACGCAAGACTTAATATAAATTAATAAATCATATGTGTGTTGGTAAAAATAGCATGTAGTTGTCGTGAAAATATTGTTAGTCATTATCGTAATAATTTTGTACTTAATTTATCCAATGCTAACACTAATTTCCTACAATGCGCATCTGTCACTTTAAACCGAATGGTCATTTGTGAAAAACAATGAATTAAAGTTCAAAAAAAAGAAAAACAATGAATTAGTGATTGAGATTGGGCTTTTTGAATCAAACATGGGGCTTAAATGCTTCACATAGAAGAAAAAAGTCCAAAAAAATGGTTTAGCAACAGGATCGGATCGTAAACGATCCTACGATCCTACGATCCGATCCTACGATCCTGAACGATCCTACCAGATTTACGATCCCGTTGCGATCCTGATCGTTTTTTAAGTGTAGGATCGTAGGATCGTGCGATCCTACGATCAGGATCGCGATCCTGACAACCTTGTCATCAACTATCTCTGAGGTATGTTCTAAATGCAATGATTGTTATCAAAAAGTGCTTAAAGATTATGTGACTGAACGAGATAACTATAGAAGGGCTAGGTCTGAGGTAGCTGGTTCTCAAATAACTTTAGAGTCAATGGAAACCAAAATAATCACTTATGAAAATAATGAAATGGCTTGGGCAGAAAAATATGAGCAACAAGATCATCAATTGAAATTAAGTGAATGGAAGTTAGGATGTAAGGTTTCTGAACTTGAAAAGATGACTAAAGAAATAGATGAATTGTTAGAAAAATTTGCTAGTTGGAAAGAATATGGTCTTTCACATGTTAGTTATGTTGAAACACAAAGAAGAGCATACATTAAAACTGGCTTAGGTTTTGGTATGAATTTTAGTAGTACAGAAGAAAACCCAACTAGTGATAAGGAACAAATTGATTCAAAGGAGATAAAAACTAGTGATGATGAACTCATAAGCTCAGAAGAAAACACATCTAGTAATGAGGAATCAATTAGTCAGACACCTCCTGAATTTAAGAAAGACAAGGGGTATAATGAAGTTCCCCCACCCACTGGTAGTTTTCAGCCACCTAGAACATATGTTTCTTGTTTTGGAGTAGATAACTTAGAGTTTAGGAAAAAGCTTACTGGTCAATCCAATGTAGAAACAGTTGAAAACCTAAGGATGATTGTTCAGGTTGTGTTAAGAATGATGACACTTTTCCTAAAGTTTTTCAAAACAAGCAGTACTTTCATCTCAAAGTACTGCTAAACATTCAGCAGTACCTTCAAGAAAAACTTTTCAAAATACTGCTAAATCTTTTTGGGATAATTTTGGTCAAGATAGTTTTCATCATTCACCAAAAGGTCAGGATAGTTTTGGTCATAGAACTAAAGGAAGAAATTTTGGGATTACTGGTCAAAAATTATGTTTTGATTGTTGTAGTCCTGATCATTTGATTAAAGACTGTGACTTTCACTCAGAATACTTAAGCAAATTCCCAAAGACTAAAACTACCAACCATAAGCCAAGGGAGAATAAACCAGTTTGGAATCATTTACATAGGGTTAACAATAGTAATTTTTCAAAAGACTATAGGTACCCTCACCAGAAAATACCTTTTTCCAAACCACCAGTACCCTCAAACAACACTTTTAAAGGTACTAGTAAGTCAAAAGTTTCTCAGGCAGTACCTTCTCAAAGTACTGTTAGGTTTTCACCCAATCAAGGTACTGGTAACACTTTTTCAAATGGGAGCCCTAGAAAATCCAATTACTATCAACCTAGAAGGCGTTACACCTCAAATAGAGTACATAGATCAAAGAAATCAACACAGAAAGTTAAAACCAAATGGGTTAAGAAAGAAAGTACTGATGAGGAACAAACAGTACTTTCAGCAAGTTTTGTTGAAAATGAAAAGGAGAATTTTGTTGAAAAAGAAAGTTTTGTTGAAAAACCAACACAAGATTTGAAACAAAAGATAATACTTGATTCTGTTTTTAAAAACCATGGAGATTATATACTCAAAGAATTTGAGTATGTCACTCCACAAGGGGAACACAAGTCAGTAATGGCTTGGGTTCCTAAAAGAAACTAACTCTTTCATCTTTGTACAGGGCAACCCAGAAGAGGAGCTTAAAGATCATTTAATTGTTGATAGTGGTTGCTCTGGAAGCATGACAGGAGACAAGGAGATTCTGTCAGATTTTAAGTCATATTTTGGAGGAAGAGTTGCATTTGGGAATGATCCTAATGGAGGTAGAATTACTGGGAAAGGAACCATCAAGGCAGGACGCATTGATTTTGAGAATGTTCGTTGTGTGAAGGAGCTCAAGTTTAATCTTTTGTCAGTATCTCAGATTTGTGACAAGAAGTACCCTGTGTTATTCACTGACACAGAATGTCTTATTCTTTCCCCCAAGTTCAAGCTTGCTGATGATAGCTTGGTAACACTGAGAGTACCAAGAACCAATGATGTGTACAGTCTAGATATGAAGAGTCTTAACTCTTCTGCAAGAGCAACATGTTTAGTAGCAAAGGCAACACTTGAAGAGGCACATCTATGGCATAGAATATTAGGACATGTGAATTTCAAGAATATCAACAAGTTGGTTAAAGGAAATTTAGTAAGAGGTTTACCTTCCAAAACATACAAGAATGATCACTCATGTTTGGCGTGCAAGAAGGGTAAACAACACAAAGCTTCATGTAAGAAGATTGAGGAAAGAACTATTAGAGAACTTTTAGAATTGTTACACATGGATCTGTTTGGACCTGTTTCTGTTGCAAGCCTAAACAATAAGAAGTACTGCTTAGTTGTAACAGATGATTGTAGTAGATTTAGTTGGGTCTTTTCTTGGGATTTAAAGATGAAACCTTTGATGCTATTCATGATCTTATAATCGCCCTTGAAAATCAATTAAGACTCAAAGTAAGAGGTATTAGATGTGACAATGGGACTAAATTCAAAAACAAGCTTATGGATGAATTTTGTGCCAAGAAAGGGATTAAGAGGGAGTTTAGCATTGCTAGAACTCCACAGCAGAATGGTGTTGCAGAAAGGAAGAATAAAACACTAATAGAAGCAGCAAGAACAATGTTTACAGATTCTTTATTACCTATTCAATATTTTGGGCTGAAGCAGTAAGTACTGCTTGTTATGTGTTGAATAGAGTATCAATCACTAAACCTCATATGAAGACACCTTATAAGTTGCTTATGGGAAACAAACTCAACATTCGTTTTATGAAACCTTTTGGATGTCCTCTGACTATTCTCAATACCATTGATACTTTGGGCAAATTTGATGGTAAGTCAGATGAAGGATACTTATTGGGGTACTGTACCAATAGAAAAGGCTTTAGAGTGTACAACAAGGTTACCAAAAAGGTTCAAGATTGTCTTCATGTTGAATTTTTAGTAGATCAAGAAAATCAAAAGGGTAAAGGTCCTGATTGGATGTTTGATCTTGATGTTCTGACTCCTTCTATGAACTACATTCCTGTCAGAGAAGAAAATCAAGTTGGTCACAAAGAAGAAGATTTACAGTACATTGTTCGTGGAGTTAGTCTTAGACCTGATGTTGTTCCTGATGAAGAACCTATTACTATTGAAAAGAAGAAAAGTACTGGTGAACCAAAATCCAAGTTGTCGGATGAAGATCAAGCTATTCAAGATGAACTTAATAGGATGCTTTTTCAAGAAACAATAACACAATCTTTTGAGGATGATCAAAGAAGAGCTTATGAAGAAGCAAAGAAAAAGGGTAAGTCTACAGATTACTCTCACGGTACTTTGGATCATAGTACTTTGGATCACAGTACTTTGGATCAAAGTACTGCTGCACCAATTACCAGTGCTTCTGATGATTTGAATGATCCAATCATGCCTGCGTTAGAAGACACTGATGATGAGTTTGAAGATGAACGTATTTTCTCAAAATCCAATGAAGAACCTGATTTCACAAATTTGGATGATGATTTTGAAGTTCCACCAACTCCTACATTAAGAGTTCATAAAGACCAACTTGCTGATCAAATCATTGGACCTTCAACTTCAGGAATGCTCACAAGAACAAAAGCTAAGAGTTTCTCTAAGCCACATAATGCTTTGCTTAGCTTTGTTTATAAACAAAACAGAATGAATCATAAAGATCAACAAACATGCTTGTTTACTTGATTTATCTCATAAGAAGAACCCAAGACAGTAGCTCAAGCATTAACTAAAGAGAGTTGGGTTAAAGCCATGCAAGAAGAACTTCTTCAATTCAAACTTCAAGACATTTGGGTACTACGTAATTTACCAGATGGAAAGAAAGTCACTGGTACAAGATGGGTTTTTAGAGTCAAAAGAGATGAAAGAGGTAATGCCATCAAGAACAAAGCAAGATTGGTTGCACAAGGATATAGACAAGAAGAATGAGTGGACTATGATGAAGTATTTGCTCCTGTAGCAAGGATTGAAGCCATAAGATTATTTCTTGCTTTTGCATCTTATATGGGCTTTCCTGTTTATCAAATAGATGTCAAGAGTGCCTTTCTTTATGGCAAAATTACAAAGGAAGTATATGTAAAACAACCTTCTGGTTTTGAGGATCCTGCACATCCAAACAAAGTCTACAAAGTTGTTAAGGCTCTATATGGCCTTCATCAAGCACCCATAGCTTGGTATGAAAGAGTCTCCACTTTTCTATTACAACATGGCTATAGAAGAGGTGCAATCGATAAAACTTTGTTTATCAAGAGAGACAAAAAGGATATAATGCTTGTTCAGGTATATGTGGATGATATTATCTTTGGAGCTACAAAACAGTCAATGGCAAAAGAGTTTGAAAAGCTCATGCAACAAGAATTTCAAATGAGTTCCATGGGTGAATTAACTTTCTTTTTGGGGCTTCAAGTTAAACAATCAAAGGCTGGAATCTTCATTAGTCAGGATAAGTATGTCATTGACATTCTTAAGAAGTTTAACTTTGATGCTATCAGGCCAGTCAACACACCCATTAAAGCTATAAACTCATTAAGAAAGGATAAAGATGGACAAGCTGTGGATGTCAAGCTTTACAGATCAATGATTGGTTGTCTTATGTACTTAACTGCATCTAGACCTGATATCATGTTTGCTGTATGTTTGTGTGCAAGATATCAAGTCTCACCCAAAGTGTCTCATATGAATGCAGTCAAGAGGATTTTTAGTTATTTGAAGCAACAACCTAAGTTAGGATTGTTGTATCCTAAGGATTCACCTTTTCACTTGGAAGCTTTTTCAGACAGTGATTATACAGATGATAATTATGATAGAAGATCAACCACTGGAGGATGCCAATATCTTGGAAGAATATTAGTTTCATGGAAATGTAAGAAACAAACCATTGCAGCAACATCATCCACTGAAGCAGAATATGTTGCTGCTGCAAGTTGTTGTGGACAAGTACTGTGGATGCATAATCAACTCTTGGATTATGGATTCAATTTTAAGAATACTCTTATCTACATTGATAATGAGAGTACTATTTGCATTGTGAAGAATCATGTTTACCATTCCAAGACCAAGCATATTCAGATTATGCATCACTTTATTCGAAATTGTTATGAGCATAGGCTTATTAATGTTGTCAAGGTCCACACAGATGATAATGTAGCTGATCTACTCACAAAGGGATTTGATGTTTCAAGATTCAATCATTTAGTGGTAAGTATTGGTATGATTAACTTTTAAGCTACAATTAAGGGGAGGACATATTAGTTAGTTAGTTAGTCATATGCATTGTTTGAGGGGAGGCAACACAAAGCTTTTTGATGTTTTTGCCATTGTAAAGAAAATGATGGAAAGTACTGCTCTGAAAGTACTGCTTTAAAAGTACTGCTTACGTGGAACATACTGCCGTCTTGTCAACGTACTGTTCCAACGGTCAAAATAAGGGGTAAAATTCAGACAAACGGCAACTTATTAATTGGGCTTTGATTTTTTAAATCTTAACTATAAATAACTAACCCTACCGATTTTCACTCTCACATATATTCTTATCCATCCATCTCTCACTTTTCTCATCATATTGATTCGCTCCCAAACGGTCAAGTTTTCTCACACAAGCCGGCCACTTGTGAATGGCCGACCGTAAGAAACTTCAAACAGTCTGGAAACGAATGCAATGAAGATCAAGGGAGTATAGTGTTTCCCCGGGTCGTTATGTCCCAGCGAGCTATGCAATGGATCACCAAACGAATAGTGATCGAGAGATTTGAACGGAAAAGAGATTTTGATTTATTATAACTACAGAAAAAGTCTATAAATACAAAGGCTTAAATGCAAATTAAAGAAAATTAAAAAGATAGAAAATATTAAATAAACGCTATCACTATTTGCAAAAATGATGTTTTTGATTTTATGTTTTTATAAAACTTAATTTAAAAACTACGCGACGTATAAATGAAAATATGAAACTGAAGCAGTATTAATCCTAAAAATATGAAAATGATATTTTTACAAACCTAATGATAAAAGAAAATTATTAGAAAAAGAAAATTATTTTTATAACTATTTAATTAATTATTATTAATTAAAAACTATTTTTAACTATTTAATAATAACCTAAAATACAAGAAAATATGAAATAAAGCTAGAAAAATAAAATTATGACTTGGAAAAATCTAAAATAACAAAAGAGAATTTTCAAAACTATTTTTGTATTTTTCTGATTATTTTTGGATTTTTTATGAATTAAAAACTATTTAAAACTACTTAGATTACTTAAAAATACAAATTTAACTAAGAAAAATCTAGAAAAATATTTTTTTGTCTTTTTATATTTATCTTAACTTAATAAAATTGAAAAATTATTTTTTTGAAACTTTTCTGAATTATTTGTATTTAAAGCTAATTAAAAAGGCCTAAAAACTGAATTAAATCAAGAAAAATACTAAACTGACTTAGAAAAATGTGAAAAATTCAAGATAACCTTAAAATAATATGAGGAATCTAGGAAAAATGGAAAAACAAGGGCTTGTGTGTAGGAAAATGAAACTGCTATGTCAAGTGCTTAGAAATAAGCACTTGAAATAAGCAAATGGAAACCAATAAGCACCAACTGTATACGAAGCTTAAATAAGCTAAAAGAACTCTAAAGCAACTAAAAACAACAAGTCATAACCTCTGGATTGCAAGTTACAAAGATTTAATGATGTGAGCTTATGTGCAAAAACAGATGTGAGGGGCCACTTTTAAGCAGAAGAATAAGCACTTGAATAAGCTGGAAACTAAAAGCTGGATCCTAAGCTAGACCTGGGTGGCTAGGTGGTTTTAAACCGTGGGTATTTGGGTTGGATTCGGGTTGGGGGTTGGATATAAAGGTGGACTGGACCGGGTTGGTTTATTTTGGGTGGATTGGGCTTGGGTTAGATATAGGATTTGGACTTAGGATTAGTTTTAAATCCATTAGAGACTATAGGGACTAAAACTGCCAAACTGAAAATATCAGGGACCAAGAATGTAAATTCTACAAATGTAATCCAAGGGTAGGTTTTGACAATCTCTGAAAATTCCAAGGATCAAACTGCAAATCTCTAATATTCCAGGGACCAAATCTGTAATTTATGAAGTTGTAGGACTGAACTTGAAATTTCTCAAAACTTTTGATATTTTTCACCAAAGGACTAATTTTGACAAGTTATGATTTTAAAAGGACCTTTGGTGATTTTTCTTTTGAAATTAAGTGCTCAGGGACTATTTCTGACAACTTTTGAAACTTGGGGGACTGAAACTGCCAATTATGTAAACTTTGCTCGTTTTTCATCTGATTTTGAACATTTTGCATCTGAAACATATAAAATGCAATTTTGAGATATTTTCAGTATTTTGATGCATTTCTGAGCATTTTAAACGTTTTGCAGTTCAGATTTGACCAAAAATGATGAGTATTTACACACTCATCAATCCCCCACACTAAACTATTGCTAGTCCCTAGCAATCTTTTGAGAAAAACTTAATGGATTTGAATCTCTTTACCAAAAGCCATTACTTCTGGAGTAGCCAAATGTTTTAGTTCAAGTAAGAACTATGGTACACTGATAACCATGTGATTTTGAGCAAACCACCAGCTTCTAACGGATTTGATTTGTCTTTACCAGAAGCCGTTTGCTCTGGACTAGCCAACTCTTAGATAAATTATCAATATTATCTTTGGTGAGCTGATTACCAATTATGGTTTTTCCACTGCCTTTACCACAAGCCATAAACTTGCGGGCTAGCCAACTCTTCACTAATTAAAGATATGGTGAGCTGAACACCATACAATTTTGGGCAAATTGCAAGCCATCAACGGATTTGAGATATCTTTAACAAGAGCCGTTTGCTCCTGGATTAGCCAATACTTTTGTTTATTAGACATGGCGGACTGATAACCATAAGCTGTGTAAGTGAAAAACACTTACTCCAAAAAAAAAATTTGGCCAAAAACGGGGGAATTAGGCGGTATATTACATGATAAAATTCGTGAGAATTCCCCCCCACACTTAGAAATGAATATTGCCCTCAATATTCAAAGTACCGGCTGTTATGCCGAAACAAAGAACGTAAAAGGGAAATACTACGGCCATTATTTAGAAAGATTTTTTTTTTTTTTTGAAAACTTATATATATACACAACATGTGGGGCAACTCCCCCACACTAGGGTGTTAGAAAGATAGAAAGAAGTCAGAAATATGGGTGAAAACCCATATGGCATGCTACTGTTTTTGATTCCCGAGTCGCTAGCTTGACTCGACCCCGAATTAATTTGTTTATGGGGAAGTAAGTGGAAGAGACAATCTCCATCGGACTTTTATTCAAGATGTTTGGATAAACATTGAAGTACGTGAAAGTTCCACACCGATGAGATATACACAGATCCGGCTCACAGATGATAAATGAAAATGCCGGGGTCAAAGATAGTGTCCTCACTCCCGAACGAGTGAAGATGAAGAGAAATCACAAGATATTTGAGGAAAGGAAGAAAGATTTTGATAACAATCAGGATCCATTCTTCATCCTCAAATGTAGACATATCGGGAGGAAGGGTGAGGGTAGTATCATTAATAAGCAAACTCGTATGATAGAGTACACCTTCCTCCGAGCTAATATCATCCTCAAGATCAAAATAGAAATGATCATGTTCCGGAGGAGATATGTCATGAGAGAGTTCACCGGAGAACTCTTCATGAAGAGAATCATTCACATGAAGTGAAATTGTGAACTCGTGTTCCATTGTGGGCTCATCACTATCCTCGGTCTGAGTATCAAAGAGTGGATTCTCAGAAATTAAAGTGAATTCAGAGTCGAATTCAAATAGAGGATTGGTGAAAGTAGTTTTGAATGTTTCGGGAACAAAGTGATCAACATTCTCTATTGGACCGTTGGGATAAGAAGTGAGTGAACGATCATTGATGTGAGTGAGTTCATCGGTGAACTCCTCAAGAAGATGATCAGCATCAGATTGTGGAAGTGATGCCTCAACATACTCGATGTTTCCATAAGAAGTACAATCGTCGCTAACATCGGAGAAATTTTCAAAATGATCTTTTGAACACTCAAGAGGGGAAAGAGAATCACACATATGCTTAGAAGTTCCCTGTGACTCTCTCGGGATTAGGACAAGGTTCTCAACACTAGACTTTATGAATTCGTCCAATTCCTTTTCAGGAACAGTGTCAAGATGCTCGTCCCCCATGTTTAGAGAGTGAGTGAGAATATCGGGTGTGATAGCAGTTGTTTGAGAAGGAATCTCAACTGCTGGGATATCAACTGACAGAGGGAGTTGAGAAATATTATCTTTAAAAGGATAAAAACTCTCCTCGTCATCATCATATAGAGCTGCCTTAAGAAATTGGGAACGCCTTAGAGCTGCATGCTCTAGGACTAATAATTCTTCCCTAGATTGGCGGGCCTCTCGTTCTTCGGCTAGCAATTCTCCCATGGTTTTTTCACCACTCACTTGATTCTTAAGGTTACTAATCATATCATCAAGTGTTTTCATTGCGGTTTCAAAATCTTGGGAGATTTCTTGAGACAACGGCTCAGGTGGAGTTTGAACCGTATGGTGCTGTGGAGGTTGGAAATTATCAAACATGTGAGAGTCATGATTGTTGCAAGGAAATGGGTTCCCTATTTGACAATCAGAGCTGAAGTGGGGACCTCCACAGTACTCACAACAGTAAAACTGTTGAGTATGGACTGGTGAATCATATGGATTTTGGTTATAACCAAAGTTCTGAGCATCACTGGAAAACTGTTCATAGACAAACGTGTTTCCCGATTGACAATCAAATTCTAGGTGAGGACCTCCACAAAATTCACAGCAGGTATGTTTATTATATGAAGATAAGTCGGGCTGTGGTGGGTAATTAGAAAAGTTTGAGGGGTCGTTAAATGAGTTCGGATTAGGATCATAATAAAATGAATTCCTCGAACCACAAAACAAACAACTCCCGTTATGAATATCATTACCACATTGCACACACGTACACCAACGACAGGGTGAACCAAAAAGAGGCTCACCACAACCGACACAAGGAATAAACGATTTCATTTGAGAGTAATGAGAAGGAATCAGTTTATTCAAAGAATCAACAAAACCAACATGGTGATCCGAATGACTATCAAGTCTCGAAGAACATTCTGAAAAATCCGGAGGTGGGACAAGTGGTGTGCTCTGAGAGCTAGCAATTTCCACCACTTCCGTTATGGTCTCTGGTTCTGGTTCTTGAGAAACGTGAAGATTAGGCAAGTCATTCTTGCTAGTCACCGGTCTAAATTCTGCATGTTTGCGTTTAACCGTAAATCGTGAAAGTTTAGGATCAATTCTAGACGGCTTAGGAGCAATTGAGGGTTTAGATCTTAGGATAACCGTAGGTTGGACGTATTTAGCACTGCCATTATCAGAGGGAAGTACCTGGTCCTTTGTCACCCCGGTTTCTCGTTCCATTTCCCTATGCAGAATTAATGGATCATCACGAACAACACGAATTCTTGACATTTGTGATAAAGCATCACGTTTTTCAACTTCGTCCCAGAATTCGTCGTAGTCGAGAGATTCCATGAGAAGAAGAAGTTAGAATCAAATGGATAGAGGGTAAAGGGATAAAGAATCAAAAAGGGTAAGAGGGTAAAGAGGAATATTTTTGGTATTTTTTAAAAACATGATGTAAAAACAAAGAATGAAAATCTTTTTGGGTTTTTGATTTTTATAAGAAAATATAAATACATACAGATGGTATAAACAAGGAGTGAATATTCAAATCACTAATCTGCTAAACGGAAGATAATCAGCACAGCTCCCCGGTAGCGGCGCCAAAAATTTGATTCGCTCCCAAACGGTCAAGTTTTCTCACACAAGCCGGCCACTTGTGAATGGCCGACCGTAAGAAACTTCAAACAGTCTGGAAACGAATGCAATGAAGATCAAGGGAGTATAGTGTTTCCCCGGGTCGTTATGTCCCAGCGAGCTATGCAATGGATCACCAAACGAATAGTGATCGAGAGATTTGAACGGAAAAGAGATTTTGATTTATTATAACTACAGAAAAAGTCTATAAATACAAAGGCTTAAATGCAAATTAAAGAAAATTAAAAAGATAGAAAATATTAAATAAACGCTATCACTATTTGCAAAAATGATGTTTTTGATTTTATGTTTTTATAAAACTTAATTTAAAAACTACGCGACGTATAAATGAAAATATGAAACTGAAGAAGTATTAATCCTAAAAATATGAAAATGATATTTTTACAAACCTAATGATAAAAGAAAATTATTAGAAAAAGAAAATTATTTTTATAACTATTTAATTAATTATTATTAATTAAAAACTATTTTAACTATTTAATAATAACCTAAAATACAAGAAAATATGAAATAAAGCTAGAAAAATAAAATTATGACTTGGAAAAATCTAAAATAACAAAAGAGAATTTTCAAAACTATTTTTGTATTTTTCTGATTATTTTTGGATTTTTTATGAATTAAAAACTATTTAAAACTACTTAGATTACTTAAAAATACAAATTTAACTAAGAAAAATCTAGAAAAATATTTTTTTGTCTTTTTATATTTATCTTAACTTAAGAAAATTGAAAAATTATTTTTTTGAAACTTTTCTGAATTATTTGTATTTAAAGCTAATTAAAAAGGCCTAAAAACTGAATTAAATCAAGAAAAATACTAAACTGACTTAGAAAAATGTGAAAAATTCAAGATAACCTTAAAATAATATGAGGAATCTAGGAAAAATGGAAAAACAAGGGCTTGTGTGTAGGAAAATGAAGGCTGCTATGTCAAGTGCTTAGAAATAAGCACTTGAAATAAGCAAATGGAAACCAATAAGCACCAACTGTACACAGAAGCTTAAATAAGCTAAAAGAACTCTAAAGCAACTAAAAACAACAAGTCATAACCTCTGGATTGCAAGTTACAAAGATTTAATGATGTGAGCTTATGTGCAAAAACAGATGTGAGGGGCCACTTTTAAGCAGAAGAATAAGCACTTGAATAAGCTGGAAACTAAAAACTAAAAGTTGGATCCTAAGCTAGACCTGGGTGGCTAGGTGGTTTTAAACCGTGGGTATTTGGGTTGGATTCGGGTTGGGGGTTGGATATAAAGGTGGACTGGACCGGGTTGGTTTATTTTGGGTGGATTGGGCTTGGGTTAGATATAGGATTTGGACTTAGGATTAGTTTTAAATCCATTAGAGACTATAGGGACTAAAACTGCCAAACTGAAAATATCAGGGACCAAGAATGTAAATTCTACAAATGTAATCCAAGGGTAGGTTTTGACAATCTCTGAAAATTCTAAGGATCAAACTGCAAATCTTTAATATTCCAGGGACCAAATCTGTAATTTATGAAGTTGTAGGTCTGAACTTGAAATTTCTCAAAACTTTTGATATTTTTCACCAAAGGACTAATTTTGACAAGTTATGATTTTAAAAGGACCTTTGGTGATTTTTCTTTTGAAATTAAGTGCTCAGGGACTATATTTGACAACTTTTGAAACTTGGGGGACTGAAACTACCAATTATGTAAACTTTGCTCGTTTTTCATCTGATTTTGAACATTTTGCATCTGAAACATATAAAATGCAATTTTGAGATATTTTCAGTATTTTGATGCATTACTGAGCATTTTTAAACGTTTTGCAGTTCAGATTTGACCAAAAATGATGAGTATTTACACACTCATCACATATTCACCTTTGTCGTTTCATCAATTCTTATATCAAACAAGCAATGGCTAATTGTAACACCATTAGTAAGCACAACATGGTTGCTAACTTAGACAAGACACCATCCAATGTCGTGTTTCATGACATAATTGATTTCCTAACTGGATCATCCATCAATTATGCTCTATTGGTTGAACCGGACATCATTGAACCCTGGATTCAACAGATTTGGGCTACTGCTAGGTCTCATATGCAAGATGATGAATCTTATATTCAGGCTAAGGTTGCTGGGAAGATAGTTAGGGTTGGTGAAGCCACCATTAGGGAAGATTTACTATTTGATGATGCAGAAGGGGCTATTCGTTTTGACAAACAAGTACTTTGGGATACATTAAGAGATATTGGGTATGAAGGGTCTCTCACTGAAACAACTTTTAAGAAACCCTTGTTTAGTCCTCAATGGAAGTATCTAGTCCATGTTTTGCTTCATTGCTTAAGTCCCAAGAGTACTTCATGGGAACAATTTGGCTCAAATATTGCATCTGCATTAGTGGGATTAGCTACCAGTCAACCATTTAACTTTTCCAGAATGATACTAGATGGTATGTTATCTCACATCTCCAATGGGTCACCATTCCTAATGTACCCAAGATTTGTTCAATTATTTTTGAACAAACAGCTTAAGTTTGTACCTAAACCTTCCAGCTTGTTACCTGTTGTTGTTCTTCCACCAAAGGTGTTCACTTTTATGGCTAGAAAGAGTGACAAGTTTTCTGGGCGGGATACTCCATTAACGGCTCACATGCTAGAACTAATGCAAGCTATTAGAGATGAAGCTGCTGAGACTTCTGAATCAAGGGAAGGTACTGCTTCTCCACGTACTGCTTCACAGGAAGGTACTGCATCTCAACCTACTGCATCTCTGCAAGATATTGCTCATGATCATTCAGAACCAGAGGTCAACCCACCATCATCTCCCAATGATTATACTTCCACAAATGGGTCTCAAACATTTGGAGGAGATGAGGGAGTTATGGCTTCTAAGGGTAAGGTTCTGGATAACTATGCTTTGACAAGGGAGCTATTAAGGTTAAAGAAAGATTATGAAGCTCAAGCTGCACAATTATTGACGTTGAACAACAAATTTAGAAGATTGGAGAAATTTGTCTGGCCATTAGTTCAACATCACAGATTGTGGGTCAAGTCTCAGAAGAAGAGAGGTAAGAAATTTAAAAAGGTCTCTAAGGACAAGAAGTTTCCCAAGCAGTCTTCATTCCAATTGGGGAGGAATTTGGATCAAGAGAATTTGAATGAAGATGTTGAACATTATGAAGAACCAGATGCTGAAACTTATAAAGATGCTCAAGTTAATATTCAAAGTACTGAGTCTACTGAGCCTCAAGGTACTGGTGTACAAAGTACTGGTGATCAAGGTACTAATACTCAAGGTGCTGGTGATCAAGGTACTACTCTTCAAGGAACCTTTAGGCAAGAGCTCATTACACCAAGGATACTAAATTTTGATGAAGAAGATGGTCCTTCAACAGTCTTACATACAGAGGAAGCTGGTACATCTAAAGTAGAGCATACTGCTAGTGATGATGAGACTATTGCTGAAATGTTACTCAATATGTCAAGACCAAGAGGTGTTAGTATCCATGGAGTTGAAGAACAACAACAACCTCAAGTCTTGCAATCCTCTCAACCTACTTTAGATCCTAAAGATAAAGGAAAAGGTAAACTGGTAGAAACAAAGAAAAAGAAGAAGCTCACTTTAGCACAACTAAGAGCTATTCAAGTAGCTCAAAATGAAAAAGCTGCTAGAAAGCTACAAGCTGAATTAGATGCTGAAGTCGAAATACCAAAGAAGCCAGTTGATATACCAAGAAGACCAAGTATTGCTAAAGAAAGGAATGTTATGATGGCTTATCTGAAGGGTAGAGGATATACTGGATTACAAAAGTTGAAGTATATAGAGATGAAAGATTTGTATGATGCTGTTAGAGAGGCCTATCAGAAGGAACTGGAAGGTATTATTCCTTTTGATGATGAAAAACAGAATGATGATGCAAGAAAAAGAAGTTTAAAAAGAAAAAGAACAACTGATGATGAACAACCATCAAAGAAGATACAATTGAGAACAAATACAGTTGACGAGCTGAGAAATTATCTAAGAGTTGTAGATTTTGAGCATCTTAAGTCTAAATATGTTGCAGTAAAGAAGTCTAAGATGTCTGCATTTGAAGTTGTAGAATCAAAGGAAGGAGACTATCTTATGTTCCATAGAGAAGATGAAAGTTTTAGAGTATTTAATTTGTTATGGGATATACTGCATTTGATAGATAGAGAAGATCTGTTTCACCTGTATCAACTAGTGCAAGAATATTTTGAGCATATTCCATCAACAGGAATTGGTTTAGTCTTGCTAGGAGATCTCATAACTATCTTGGAGACAGAAGAAACAAGCACTGATGCAATCTGGAATAATCAAGAAGTTTGGGAGATTACAAGCTGGAGATTCTTTGAAGAATCAGGAGTGCATGTTTTGGAATTAGAAGATGGGACCATGATTCACATGCTAACAGAAAGAAGATATCCACTTACTAGAGATCTTATGGTCAGAATGCTAGAACATGGTATGGAGGTTGAGCAGGAGAATGAAACAGCTCTTATGTTAATTGAGTTGTTTATCAAATGGACAACTCTAGCTGATGATGATGCATGAATACTGGTATGGTTATGAATTATATAAATTTTTGAAAAATCAGTACTTTAATCAAAGTATTGCTGGACAAACAGTACTTTTACCAAAGTACTGCTTGCAGCTTAAAACCAGTAAAAGTCTTTTAAATAAGCAATTTTTGTAAAGTGCAAAATGTTTTGAAGCACAAGTTAACAGCAACAAATGGTTTTTGAGATGGTACACAAAGGTTATCAGTCCACCATATCTAACAAAAGGACTGGCTAACCCATGAGCAAATGGCTCTGGTAAAGATATCTCAAATCCGTTGGATGGTTGACAACTTGCCAATAAGTTGTATGGTAATTAACTCACCATATCTGTAATAGTAAAGAGTTAGCTAGCCCACAAGAAAATGGCTTGTGGTAAAGGCTATGGAAAAACCATTTATATCGTAATTAGTTTACCATGGTTGTAAGAACTAACTAGTCCAAAAGGGTACGGCTTTTGGTAAAGACTTAACAAATCCGTTGATAGCTGATGATTTGCTAAAAATTATATGGTTATCAATGTACCATGGTTTTACACACCTAAACATTTGGCTACTCCAGAGTTAATGGCTTTGGTAAAGAGACATCTAAATCCATTAAATTTTCAATGATTCACCTCTCACAGGAGTTAACACACCTGGAAGTGATGAGAATAGTTTGAAACTTTATGATCTGATGTACAATTTGTCATATTTTGCTGAGTTGCTGAAAAGATGAAGGTTGCTGATAATGGTTGCTGAAAAGAATTGCTGATAAAGATTACCTTGATACAAGCACAAAGAGTACAAAACAAATCTGAAGACACAATCTTTCCTTGAAGACAATGATGTTAAAGTTCAAGATACAAAGGAAACTTGAAATCAAGCAAGTATAATTCAAGTTAGGGGAGGATTGTTGGGATATAAAAGTACTGAAGAAAGTCAAAGTACTGAAGAAAGTCAAAGTACCGCTTAATTAAAGTCAAAGTACTGCTTGTGTCAAAGTACTGCAAAGGCTAAAAGACTGCTATATCGTTTATGGAAAGCTTTGTAGTTCTAGATTATTCTTAGATTAGAATTAGTATTACTTGTCGTACAAGGATTATAATTGTAAACCGACTAGGGTACTCCTTATGCCTATAAAAGGATCCCTAGATTGGCATTAGAGATATGAATCCAATACTACGAATTAGCTTATATTCAAGTACGATATTAGAGTTTTAGTGATTAGGTTTGTTAGTAAATCTGTGTATCAAGCAGGTTCAAAGTTTAGTTTTAATAAAATCGTTGAAGTTTAAAGTTATTCTTATTAGCTTTATTGAAGTAGTTTCCGCATACTTAATAGAGTAATATCAGTGTTTCATTGTTAGTGATTAAGGATTTATTCGAGGTTGTTAAACCCTTACAAGCTACAGAGTTAGTTTGGTCAGAGTATATCGATCCAACATGTTTGTCACCCAGATCCTAGTTTTCCATCACATTTTCAGCCCCTCCTTCTTTTGCAAATGTATCTTCAGTAAATTCGCCATCCGTTTCCTCATCACTATTGTCATTGCCCACATCATGTTTTTCAAAAGCCTGATGTTGATTAACTTCTTCCGATTCCCGTTTGTGTTCCTCTTTTATGAAAGAAGGAATCCATCCCCTTACCTCCTTAACCCTAACCTCATATCTCATTCCCTCCACACTTTCCATTATGAAGTCAGAGAACTGAGATTCTACACACACCTTGCGCTATACTAATTATCTTCTTGTTCCTCATCCAAATACACAACTCCCAGATTCTTGCGACTCTTTTTAGCGAGTCCAAGCTCCAAGCAACCAAAGGTATACCTTCAATGTCAAGCCAGACGAGTCGTTCTCTAGGAAAAAACGATCTCGACCAAGGAATCATCCTAGATAGCCAGTTGTGCATGTCTTTATGATTTAAGAAACTATTTCGAGCATTCACCGTTTGAAATTCAATAAGCACCCAAAGACCCCCAACATACTTGAAAGATAATTCCAAAAAACCTTCTGCCATACACAAAGCCTTCAGATTTGGGATCGAATGTAGGTGTTTCGCCTTAGCAATGACAACTTTAGCCCCACCCATATGTTCAATCACAGGTTTTCTAGACTCAAGCATAATCACCTTCACAACCTTCTTCTCGATAGGATCATTTGTTTCACTCACCTTGCCCTTAACCACATTCACATAAGAGCGATCCTGACCTCCCCCATGCACACTTCCCCCTGATTATGATTTACCCCCTTTGCATGATCATTTTCAGTTCCTTTATAAATAAATGCGCTTTATATTCGTGTATTCTATTAGGCTCTCTAAAAGTAATTTTACTTATATTTCAACCAGTTTCTCGAATAAAAATAGTTAAACTCAACTTCAAATACTCGTACAGAAATGACAAGACTTTTAGTATGTTGAGATAGAAGCTATGAGCCAATATTTTCTTCCTTTTTTAACAAAACAAACTTATAGAATCAAATACATTTATATGCAAAGTTATATCGATCATCGTCAAAAAAATACATGTTTAAAACCCCGTCGCAATGTGTGGGGTGAACATACTCGTTACTGACAAAGAAGAGTTCAATGTTAAAGTAGATTTTGAATGCATAGCTAAAAATGCTTTTTAAGGGTTGTTTGTTAGTAAGCGTTTAAGAGTGTTTTTAAGCAATTAGCAACAAGCATTTAGCGTTTTGTATATAATGTTTGTTTGGCAACTAGCGCTTGTATTTTTTTTAAATACTTCAAATTAAATGTAGCATTTACTAGCAACTACCGTTTACACTTAGTAATTATAGTTGTACATTTATGTTATCATAAACATTATCAAAATAAAAACTACTCCTGCTATTACTTCCCACTACTACTTCCCGCTAATGCTTCCCCTAAAACTTGAGGAAATGTACGTACTCATATGCATTATGGCACAATCCAAGTCAATAAAATAGTGTTCGTGGAGACTAGTTTTAACACTTTTTTTATGTTGGGATTAAGCTATCTTCTTGATACGTTAATGTGGCAGTGGCGAATGCACGACAACATAAATCTTCAGGTTGTGAATGTTAAGATCGACTTATGATTGTTCCAAAGGCTTATTTAAAGGGTTGTTGATACAATATATGGAAGTGTTGGGGTAAGCTAGCTTGAAGGTCTTATTTATCATTAGTCCATATAATTTGGAAGATTTTTATACTATTTCATAGTTTAACTTTTACTCCATTGTTGATACATTTGGCCTATTGTGAACTCTAATGGCCAGTACTAGTGTACTACAAGGTGTTAAAAATGATATCTGTATATTTATATTATGCGAGGATATTAGATGACTCATTATTAGGCGATTTGATCATAATTATGTGATCAGCTTGCATGGCCTATTAAGACCAAAAGGTGCATATTGGGGATAATACTTGATCAGGTAAATGTTTGGACCTAATTCAAAGCCTGAAGCTACTTTGCAATTGCAAATGTGAAAAGTGACACATTGTTGACATGCTGAATTTTTTTTTTTTTTTGGTTCCTCTTTGAGGTCTACAATAAAAAATAATTTTTGGGTCAAATTGTGTTTAACTTGTTTTCAAAATATTTATTTCAATGTGGCATTAATCGACCCTTGCTTTCTCTTCAAGACGTCTACATCATTTTTAAACTTCTGACCTTTGATCTTTTTCATGGTCGCTGTTGACATTAAAGGCAAACATTAAATAATACCCGATACATAAAGCATTTAGTCAATATAAAATAATTATACTTATCTTGAAACTTATCATTGGAGTTGTCTAAGGCTAGCGGCTAGCTCTAATGGTTACCGTTACTCGGTCCTTACCTTCATCTCAGCGTTACATTAACTTTTTAACACATCATTTTACTACTATCTTTAATAGTGTAGTGGTCACCACCTACCAAAATACATAAAAATACACCCATTTAATACAAACATACCTAACATACAAAATTGATACCACTATACGCGGTGACGGCACCCCTGTCATGGGGTTGGCACGCAGTGGAGCACCTCCACGAGTGGTGAATGAAACCATAACACCTGGTTTAAGATCATGTAAAAAAACTACCCCCACCATCAAATATGTACAACTTAAAAATATACAAACTACTATTAATATTCAAGAATTATACTCTTCATCAATAACTAGCAGGGTACCCGCGCGTTGCAGCGGCTGGTACCCTGAAATAAAAATTTCGATGAATAATGTATTTTAGTTTATTATGTTCTTTTTAACAATAAATTTACAGTTATCAAGAATTTCGTATAACCCGTGCCCGTTCGTGCTCGAACCCATTGACCCGTGTCTGCTTGGGCTCGAGCCCGTTTGGTCCGCGCCCGTTCGGGTTTAAGCCCATTTGGCCCGTTGCCCGTTCGGGCTTGAATATAAACTGCAAAAATCATCCCTGTGGTTTGTGTATTTTCGCAAGAATCATCCCTATCTCAAACCTTCAGCATTAACCATCCCCAAGTCCACAAACGTTTAGCAATAATCATCCCTGAGCACTAACGTCGTTAGTTTTACCAGTTAAGTGTTAAATAATATTTTCCCGTTAGTCCCTCCGTTAATATTTTTTGCACCGTTAGTCCTCATTTTACGTTTTCGTCACTTTTTTACGTTTTTACTCGTTTTCGTCCGCTTTTTATCCGTTTTTGTCCGTTTTTTGTATGTATTCGTCCGTTTTTTTAAGTTTTCGTCCGTCATTTTTACGTTTTTTACGTTTTCGTCCGTTTTTTTATGTTTTCGTCCGTTTTTTATACGTTTTTGTCCGATTTAAATCGTTTTCGTCCGTTTTTATAGTTTTTGTCCGTTTTTACGCTGTCATTTTACGCGTCCGTTTTTATGTTTTCGTCCGTTTTTTTACGTTTTCGTCCGTTTTTTTACGTTTTGGTCCGTTTTTTTACGCTTTCGTCCGTTTTTTTATACGTTTTTGTCCGTTTTAAATCGTTTTCGTCCGTTTAAATCATTTTTGTCCGTTTTAAATCGTTTTCGTCCGTTTTAATAGTTTTTGTATGTTTTCGTCCGTCATTTTTACGTTTTTTACGTTTTCGTCCGTTTTTTTACATTTTAGTCCGTTTTTTTACGTTTTCGTCTGTCATTTTTACGTTTTCGTCCGGTTTTTTATGTTTTCGTCCGTTTTTTTACGCTTTCGTCCGTTTTTATATGCTTTCGTCCGTTTTTTTTACGTTTTCGTCCGTAAAATAAACGTAAAAAAACGGACAAAAACGTAAAAAAACGGACGAGAACGTAAAAAATGGACAAAAACGTAAAAAAATGACAAAAACGTATATAAACGGACGACAACGTAAAAAAATGAATAAAAAAACGAACAAAAAGATTAAAAAAAAATGGACGAGAACGTAAAGAACGGACGAAATCGTATGAAACGGACGAAAACGTAAAAAAACGGATGAGACCGTAAAAAATGGACAAAAACATTAAAAAAAACGGACTAACTCGTATAAAACGGAAAAAAACTCAAAAAACGGACGAGATCATAAAAAAAACGGATAAAAAGCAGATGAAACATATAAAAACGGACGAAAACGATTTAAAACGGACAAAAACGTAAAAAACGGACAAAAACGTAAAAAATTGGACAAAAACGTAAAAACAACGGACAAAAAAGTAAAAAAAATGACGAAAGCATATAAAAACGGACGAAAGCGTAAAAAAAGGACGAAAACATAAAAAAATGGACGAAAACGTAAAAATGACGGACGAAAACGTAAAAAAATGACGAAAACGTAAAAAAATAGACGAAAACGTAAAAAACGTAAAAATGACGGATGAAAACATACAAAAAACGGGTAAAAAACAGACAAAAACTATAAAAACGGACGAAAACGATTTAAAACGGACAAAAACTATTTAAACGGACGAAAACGATTTAAAACGGACAAAAACGTATAAAAAAACGGACGAAAGAGTAAAAAAACCGACAAAAACGTAAAAAAAACGGACGAAAACGTAAAAAAACGGACGAAAACATAAAAAAACGGACGAAAACGTAAAAATGACGGACGAAAACGTAAAAAAAGGGA
Organism: Chrysanthemum makinoi; assembly: GCA_910596185.1. Lineage (NCBI taxonomy): Eukaryota > Viridiplantae > Streptophyta > Magnoliopsida > Asterales > Asteraceae > Chrysanthemum > Chrysanthemum makinoi. The sequence continues at coordinate 316,639,314 of OU343221.1, forward strand.
CAAAAACTATAAAAACGGACGAAAACGATTTAAATCGGACAAAAACGTATAAAAACCGGACGAAAACGTAAAAAAATGGATGAAAACGTAAAAATGACGGACGAAAACTTAAAAAAACGGACGAATACATACAAAAAACGGATAAAAAGCGGACGAAAACGAGTAAAAACGGACAAAAACGTAAAAAAGCGACGAAAACGTAAAATGAGGACTAACGGTGCAAAAAATATTAACGTAGGGACTAACGGGAAAATATTATTTAACACTTAACTGGTAAAACTAACGACGTTAGTGCTCAGGGATGATTATTGCTAAACGTTTGTGGACTTGGGGATGGTTAATGCTGAAGGTTTGAGATAGGGATGATTCTTGCGAAAATACACAAACCACAAGGATGATTTTTGCAGTTTACTCTTTGTATAATGTGTTTTATTATTTGTAGTAGTGAAATTTAATGCAGGAATTGTGTTTAATTTGGTTGTATAATATGCTTGATAATTTGTATTTTTTATGTAAGGGGTATTTTAATAACTGTATTAATTGTATAAAATGCTATTGGTTTTGGTGGCCTTCAACAATACACGATTATAACTCTGCAACACTAATTTGTTTACTTGCAAAATTGGTATTTAGTATATAGATAATAAGGAGTAAGCATTTTAACGTGTACTCATTTGTTGTTTATTTATTAGTTTATCACTCAGCCCACCAATTGTATCAAGCCCAAACTAAATACTTATAACAAAAATACTTACTCCCTCACTCACTTAACCCTAACCCTATTTCTCTTCTTCACATTTATGCAGCCACCAACACTTTCATCTCATTTCTCTCTTCAAACTAAAACACAAACACCCTTTGTTTCTTGCATTTGCTATGGGTTACTACACAATAGCCAATCAAATCGATATCTTGGGCTACAAAATAACAAACGCTAGGTATGCAAGAGCTATGTGTGTATTTGTTTTTCTGCTACAAGTGGTCCAAGCAAACGACATACACGACTCTTCATCATTAAGATCATAATAAACCGGGTTTATTAAACTAGAACATAACCAAGTGAATTGTATTATTGACTCAACCTCTCGGTATAAAAAAATGAGATCTTGATTCGTGACTCAACCTCTCGGTTTCTTATTTTTATACAGATTCTGATTTTTTTTCTTGTTTGATATGAGTCACGAATCAAGATCTATTGCAATGGCGCACTCGCCGGAATCAGCCACGGTAGATCTTTTAACTTTGTGTAAAAATCGATCTTTACACAAAGATAGATATGAGATCGACGATTATTTTTTTTTGTTGTGTTTTTCCTTCTTTTTTTTTATTTATTTATGTCTCTTCTAATAATTTTTTTATTTATGTCTCCTAATAATTTTTTAGTGTTTGTTTGGCTTATAGCTTGATTAAATTGTACATTGTGATTAAATTGTTGTTTATTTTGGTGTAAGGGTGAATTAAATACTATATTAATTGACCACTTTAATAGTATTAATGTGGTGTTTTTTTAATATGTGCATTAAAGTGTTGTACACTATGCTTATTTGGTTGTAAGTCTGAAAATTATATGCTTTCAAGTGTTGTACATCATGCTCAATTTGTTGCAAGTCTGAAAGTCTGAAAAATTATTAGGAGAGAGATTCATTTGTGCATTATAAGTAGTCGAGATAATATATTATCTTTGTCTTTAAAAATTAATCTTGATTGGTTGAAATATGATTATACTAAAATATAAACAATTGTTACAGGACGAAAGGAGTATGAGTCACGAATAACACTTTTTAAACAATTAAAGTAGAAACTAAACTTTCATTTTATATAAGTCATTATGTGCAAAGAAATCTCTTATGCAAATTACTAATTATAACATTATGTTGTTGATATACTATTAGTCTATTATAATCAAGAATTCAAACATCGCTAAGGTTTTAAATAACTAGTATAACCATCATCAAACCTTTTAGTGGTAATGTTTTCGGTTTTCTATAAAGAGGTCAAACGTTCAAATATCGTTAGTTGTGCACATTTAATAGGTGGTCTGGAAAAAGTCAAAATTAATCATGGGATTAACTCGGTGATACCGTGTACATACGAGTCAAAAATACTCGCCCTCCTCAAATAACGTGAACAGGAAAAACCTTATCCGCTTACCCGTTTATTATTGATATAGTTTGTTAATTTATCTCATTCAAGTGTTCATTACTAAAGCAAAGTAATACCGTGTTAACTCATATTTTAGTTTGGGTGCTATGGATGCTGGTACATCTTATTCTTCACAAATTTTACATATGAACATTTGTAAAATGTTAAGGGCAAATCACCTAAAAATGTAGTTAACTTGTCACTTTTTCCTATTATATGTAGCATTTTTTTTTCTCATTCTGTCAATAAACATTTATCGTTAGTCCTTTCTGTGTACCCGTTACCAAAAAAAACCTACGTCGTTAGTCCTTTATGCTAACGACCGTTAATAAATAACTTAAAATTTGGTTATCTTACGCTAAACTTGCGTCGTTGGTCCTTTATACTAACGATCGTCAAAAAATAACTTAAAATTTGGTTTTCTTACGTTTCCGTCCGTTTTTTTTTCACATTTTCGTACGTTTTTACACGTTTTCGTTCGTTTTAACATGCTTTCGTCCGTTTTTTCAAGTTTTTATCTATTTTTACACGTTTTCATTCGTTTTTGCACGTTTTTGTCCGTTTTTTCACGTTTTCGCCTGTTTTTCCCGTTCCGTCCGCTTTTTTCACGTTCATTCGTTTTTACACGTTTTCATCCATTTTTACTCATTTTCGTTCATTCTTGCACGTTTTCATTCGTTTTAACACGGTTTCGTCCATTTTAACACGGTTTTGTCTATTTTTTCACGTTTTCATCCGTTTTTGTATGTTTTCGTCTGTTTACAGGTTTTCCTCTGTTTTTACACGTTTTCGTATGTTTTAACATGTTTTCGTCCATTTTAACACGTTTTCGTCCGTTATTCACGTTTTCATCCATTTTTTCACGTTTTCATCCGTTTCTACATGTTTTCATCCGTTTTTACACGTTTTCGTCCGTTTTTGCACGTTTTCGTCCGTTGTCTTACGTTTTCATCCGGTATTACACGTTTTCATCCATTGTTTCAGGTCTTCGTTCGTGTTTGCACATTTTGTCTATTTTTTCGCATATTAATACGTTTTCGAATATTTTCGGCCGTTTCTACATGTTTTCATCCGTTTTTACACATTTTATCCATTTTATACACGTTTTCGTACGTGTTTACACATGAAAAAACTAGGGGTGAGCGTGGTGCGGGTTGGTGCGGTTTTTGGTAAAAACCAACCCGCATCCGCAATTGCGGTTTTTAAAAAAAGAGAATCCACATCCGCGCGGTTTTGCGGTTTCGGTTTTTGCGGTTTATGCGGTTTTGCGGGTTTTTGCGGTTTTTAGGGTCAAAGTTTTTTCTTTATCTTTTTTTTTAAATTATAATTTTTGGTATATATTTATTATAGAATGAATATATTATAATGTTGCATGATATGCTGAAACCATAGTTGTCAGGATCCCGATCCTGATCTTAGGATCTTACGATTTTACGATACTGCAAAGCAAAAACGATCCGGATCCTACATAGGATCTTTGCAAGCTTAGGATCTTATAGGATCCCGATCTTGACCATACGATCTTACGATCTAATCCGATCCGATCTTACTTTTCTCGGATTACAAACTAAAAATCTACAAATTTATGGGTTGTTTGTTTGTAGAATTCAAAAAACAACATGTTAATCTTTTTAAACATTTTATAATCATAATTTAGGACAACATTTATACGAAACATTCATAGTATTTTATGGTTATAATGTATTAGAATTTGTAGATTTGTATAAAATTACATAAATTATTAAGAAATAACATTAGAGTAAGATCTTAAGATCCCGATCCGATCTTACGATCACGATCTTGCAAAGACGAAAACGATCCTGGGTAGGATCCCGATCTTGACAACCTTGGCTGAAACATATATACAAAATGTTGTGTATTAGTATGAAATTATAATAGTAAAAGTCAAATGAGATGAAGAATTTTATAAACTTTGATGATAAATTGAGAGAAAAATAAAGTTATATTAACTAAAAACTAAGATGATAATTTACCATTAAAATGTGTTTGAAATAATTTATTATAAAAGTATAAACAAAAGTCATAAAAAGTTATAAATATTAGTGTGTTATTCTAATATATATATATATATATATATATGAATATAACATAGTGGTGCGGTGCGGTTATTTTGGTGCAGTTTTTCGGTGAAAACCCAACCCGCACCGCAAAATGCGGTTTTTCTATTTTCAAAAACCGCGCCGGCCGGTTTTTGTTGTGGATCGGTTTTTGCGGTGCGGATTTTGCGGTTTTTTTACGGATTGCGGATTGCGGTGCGGTTTCTGCTCACCCCTAGAAAAAACTGATGAAAATGTGAAAAAACGGATGAAAACATGAAAAAACGGACGAAAACGTGAAAAAGCAGACGAAAGCATGTAAAACCGGATGAATATGTGTAAAAATGGATGAAATCGTGAAAAAACGGACGAAAAAGTGTAGAGACGGATGAAAACGTGTAAAAACGGAGAAAAACGAGAAAAACGGACGAAAACGTGTTAAAACAAACAAAAATGTGTAAAAACATACGAAATCGTGCAAAAAGAGTCGAAAACGTGCAAAAACATATGTAAACGTGTAAAAACGGATGAAAACGTGAAAAAACTGACGAAAGCGTGTTAAAACGGACCAAAACGTGTAAAGACGGACGAAAACGTGAAAAACCGGACGAAACCGTGTAAAAACGGACGAAAACGTATTAAAACGGACGAAAACGTGTAAGAACGGATGAAAACGTGCAAAAACGGATGGAAACGTAAGAAAACCAAATTTTAAGTTATTTTTTAACGATCGTTAGTATAAAGGACCAACGATGCAAGTTTAGCGTAAGATAACCAAATTTTAAGTTATTTATTAACGGTCGTTAGTATAAAGGACTAACGATGCAGATTTTTTTGTAACGGGTACACATAAAGGACTAACGATAGAGGTTTATTGACAGAATGAGAAAAAAAATGCTACATACAATGGGAAAAAGTAGCAAGTTAACTACAGTACATTTTTGGGTAATTTGCCCAAATGTTAAATTTCAGTATATAGTAAACGTTCAACAAAAAATAGCTAAAATGGTCCTCATAATTTACTTACGATTATTAACATAATTCTCGAAAAATTGCAAGTAAGGTCCTTTGCGTTTAATCTTGTTTATATAAACAACCTCTTAAATCTAAAGATTGTTTGTGTAACAAAAAAATTTTCAAAAATATCTTTCGTTTTACGTATGTTGCAAAATAACCCCTAAGTTTGCAAAAGAAACGTCACTCCCATTACTTGCGGTTACAAAAACAATCCACAAGTTAAATATAGGGATTGTTTGGGTAGCAAAAACTTGCGGATTACAGATAAAGTCCTTAAGTTAAACTTGGGGACTATTTGTGTAACGAAAAATTATATAAATAGATCATGTAGTTACTTATCGATTTCAGAAACGATCTCCAAATAAATCTAAGGAATGTTTGTGCAATGAAAAAAAGAATTCACGTAAAACCTCGCACTCTGTAGCAGAGCGCGGGTAGAAAAATTCTCGTTTACGAATAATGTAGCAACTATTTGAGCAAATTAAAAATTATAAGTAATACTGAGTTATTTCAGTTACTATATTGTAATAAAGAAAAAAACTCGATACAAATATATCGACTGGTACAAATCTAATGTCACACTCAAGTAAATAAAAGGGCAGTTTATACGGACCTTCCTTATCAATTATTGCACGCTTTGAAAGGCTATACTGTATGTTTTGCGGTATTGTATTATATACTTCGCGGTTTGTACGGCTGACCCGGGTACTATAGTATATCCCATAAATAACTAGAAGGGTTCCCGCAAGAATGCAGCGGCGGGTACCCGATGACTATTTTTATGACGAGCAAATATTTTTCAAGGGTCCGGTGTTGGAGGGGTCTTGTGGTGGTGGCAATGACGGTGGTGGCGAAAGTAAGTGAGCCAAGAGAGAACCTGTCAGTGGGTTGTGTGTATTTTTTATGTGATTGACTTATCTATCTATACATATATATGAGACTACATTGACACGTCATTAATGCTGACTAGGCATAATAATGGTGACATGGAGCATCATATGATGATGTGGAAATGATGACTAGGCACAACATGAGACTACATTGACACGTCATTAATGCTGACTAGGCATAATAATGGTGACATGGAGCATCATATGATGATGTGGAAATGATGACTAGGCACAACATCCCTTTACACAAGAAAAAAAATGGCATGTTACAAGGTTCGAACTCAGGTTTATACATTCACATACGTGCGCCTCAACCACTAGAGCAAACCACAAGTTGTGACACAAATTGCATTACCAAACTGATATTCTTTAAAAAAAACTTACCACCTTCACCTAAAACAATGTATCAAAACAGACTCCTGAAGAATCGCTCCTAAATAACTCCCTCTTCAATGCCGGTTAAACAAAATCTCATAATTCCCCCATTTCACACGCATTTCCAAATTCACATCCCTCCAAATAACTCATTTCCTAATCCTATCACTCGGCATTCCCAAACCAAAAAAATACCCACAATTCAAAAACGCATTCCCTAATTGAAATACCGATTGATTATACATGATTATATTTTTTAAAACGCATTCCCTGGTGATTCATCTTCTCTGTAAGAAAGAATCAGGAAATTAATCACCAAATACAGTTCAAAAGGCTAGATCGAAATTAATCACCAGTCGGGTATGTTGGATTTCCAATTACAATCGGGTATGTTGGATTTCCAATTACAGTTCAGTTACTGTATACATGCGATTGATTATACCGGATTATATTTTTTAATAAGGGTCTTTATTCTGGTTTTAAATTTGAGGGTTTATTTATTTATTTATTTATTTTTTTAGGTTTCTTTTCGACTTCAATTGGGGATCCCTTGAAGCTTGGTAGTTCATTCACGATAAAAAGGTATGATTTTTGTTGATGATTTATTCTTTACTTTGAAATTTTTGAAGTAGCTATTTGAAATTGTAATTAGATGAGTCTGTGTATGCTGTTTTCAGGACATGATATTTCACAATCTCTCGAAAAGGCCATACCCTATTTCGTGGTAGGGCATACTACCAGATGATTGAGTTTGTAGTAGTAAGTTCATCTATCCCACCTACATGTTTAATACTATCATTAGAGGTTCAGTTCCTACCCATTTATGGCTCATTTGGGCATTATTACATCATGCACAGTTTGTTGATAAGTATTTTACCTTTTTAGATGTTATGTTCAACTTTAAAAAGCATGCATAATTTTAATGGGTTGAAGCTTTGATGCTTTACAAACTTGTTTTAAGCTACTTGCGCATCTGACCCATGCACGGTCCCTAGCTAAGGTCCGTCCGATTCCAAAATTCAAGGAAAAGTTACACGGATTCGCACTTGCACAGTCTTGTGCCCAATGCCCTGGCCGGTTGATGGCAGTTAAAACACTTATCATTTGCACCACTATTTCCATCTCCTGAACCCACGACACTGTTAAATATTCCTCCAGACCCCCCATACTGACCTACACTCCCACACTTGAGGAGCGGTTCCATTAAACATTCCACTTGAACTTCCATACAGACCCGTAGTCCCTACTTGCGGACCAAGTCCTGTGTTCTGGGAAATAAGACTTGGGTTCTTGGTTGCTGTTGTCTTCTCTAAATCCCCAAGTAGAATTTTTGTGTTGGATGAAAACTTTATCATCTCCAATTTGATTATAGTGATTTTACTGATGGAATATCATTGTAAGTATCTTCCTTCACTCTTAACTTAAGACTACATTCACTAAAATAGGCGTTACCAAAAAAAAAAAAACCGCAAACTTACCCTCATCTTGATCGAAAATCACGTTTGGACATGCTTTGTAGCAAAAGTTATCAGGCTTCATATGCCAAATAGTGGCATATCAACCGTTATCCAACCGAGTTTTTCAAAAGTCCCAAGCTTTTCGTCTTTAATTTGGGATATAGTCTTTCAATGAATCTGTTTGGGCGGCAAACTCCCAGGATAAAGAAACGGAAGAGCATCTTTCCCAAGAGTATCAAACCATTCTTTAAGTTTACGAGCCTCTGGAAAGTCAGGTTTTATTAACTGCTGCAACAAAAATGTTATCTTCCTACTTAAAAGTAGGCAAGACCAAGTATTCTTTATTATGTTTATCATACAAAAAAGTCTTAATAAGTTTCTAATCAATTTTGTCTATAATTGTATGGAATTTCGGATGCTTATCTTCAAGGTACTTTTACCAGTGTTGTAAAGAGATTGAAAAAGCGTTCAAAAACCATAATGATCCACCAGTTTCCTTTCGTGCGCAGGTCGGTATGTTTTGTTTAAAGTACTAAATGTTTTTGTATTTAGTGGCTTAATTTGTCTTTTATATATTGCAGTTGTTATTGAGATAGTTTCAACGTTGTTGGTTTTGGCACTCCAACTTTCGATCACATTAAGGGCAACGTGATTTGTAGTAAGGTAATAATTCCTTACTTATTCTTAGTGGTGGGGCTCGTGAGAGACATAAATATGAAATTAAGTAGAAAGCTAAAAAGGAAAAATGTTAAATAGGTCGAACAAGGCCATTAGAAGTGTATTGAGGAAAATTGTTGTGGCTGCTGCAGTGTACTATTTATGGAAATATAGTAACATAAGACTTTTTACTAATGAAGAGAGAATGTGTGTTGTGTTGACTGGGATATAATGGAACTCATCAAAAGAGTCCGAAGTTAAATAGTTTGCACAAGTAAGAAAAGTGGCCAATGAATGAGATGTTGTCATGCATCCGTTGGTGTAGGTTGGGGGTTGTTTGGTTGTTGGTAGAGAATGATGCCTCCTATGTTAGCATACTTGAATCATTATGCGAGGGGGGGGGGGGTCTGCATAATGTGTTTTAATTGCTATTTTCGGCTGATGGTGATGCCATCCTTTGTTCTGCTCCATTTATCATATGTTTGTTAATCTATATTTTGATCTTTAATCATTTAAGTTTTACCAATACTTTTAATAATTTAAGTTATAAAATATTTAATGTGTTAAAAAATACTTTTCAAAACAATACATTTTGAGAACTTGCAGACCTTAACTTTGCTATTTAGGAGGTTTATAAAATATAGCGTAATAAGAAAACTATATTAACTCAAAACAGTAGGATAATCATTAGTTTAAAGCGATTTAGTACGTTTTAAGAATTTTAGAACACATTGGTTGACATTTGACTGAGTCGTCGCATTTATACATTTGCAATATCTTGACTGCTGCACGAAAGAGGCTGACGAGGGATTTCAAGCGATTACAGAATGACCCTCCTGCAGGCATTAGTGGAGCACCCGAAGACACTGCTATAATGGCATGGAATGCTGTAATATTCGGGTAATGAATAAGATGGAAATGAATATGTTCTATTAATATTTGTTCTAATGACGACGTCTAATAAATATTTGCTTTTCATTGCAACCCAGATGACGACACTCCATGGGATGGAGGTATTCTCATTTCTTTTTTATTATTATTCTCATTGCTTTTGTTGTTTTTAACTTGTCATTTAACTACAAGGTACATTCAGAATGGCTCTAAATTTCTCAAAAGATTATCCAAAGAAGCCACCTGTTGTGCGGTTTGTTTTTCGTATGCTCCACCCAAACTGTAAGTACTTATAAGCTTTACAAAACTATCTAATATCCACACTTATAATTTATAATTTTGTTATACACTTATCAAGTTGTCAGATTTTATCCTTAAGAAAGGCCTTCTTAAACATCAAGGATACTCAGATACAGTCGATTCTAAGTTTTGTGTTCTTACCGACAGTTTATGCTGATGGAAGCATCTCCTTGGACATTTTACAAAATCAGTAGAATCCTATATATGATGTTGCTGCTATTTTTACTTCTGCTCAGGTGATTGTTTCACAATAGCTATGTCTCTGTGTCTTATGTCATATTATTTATTGTTTGTGAATTTGCGAACATTGATGATAATACAAAAGGGGTGTTTGGATGTGTGTTTGGGTGCTTTTGCGATCTATAAACCATTTTGTGTCAACATGCTAATTGTTGTCTTGTGTGCTGATCGAATTTGTTCTACTTTATGACAGTCATTACTCTCTCACCCAAACCCAAACTCCCCTGCTAATTCTGTAGCGACACGAATGTTTAGTGAGATGAAACGTGATTAAAGCAGAAGAGTGCGATATGTTGTTGAATAGAGCTAGACTGCTGACTAATCAAGCATGATGTTGTGTCGTCTTTTCATGACATGTTTGAGTGAGTTTTTGTGCACATTCTTTGCAAAATTTTTGTCCCGTGCAATGCTTTCTAATTAAATTTGTGTATGTTGTCTTCAAACTCTCTTTGTGAATGTTGTATATGTTTACATTATTAAACAATAATTCAGAAACTTAGCACCAGATTTGTGTCATTTAGCATTAGTTATGTTTATGTAAATGTATTTATCTGTATTTGAGTGTACAAATTTCAAAAATTTTCAAAAATCCTACTTAGACTTTCTGTTTATCGAAGTATCAAAAACACCACTTTGTAGAAATGAACGATTTTGGTCATATACCTTAACAGATGACACTTATCTCATGGTATTTTTGACCTTTATGACTACATCATACAAGTTGCTACAAAGAAGACAATTACACAAATTCCGCAATAAACGTCATTTACAAAGAATTTTTAGTTTGTAACTGAATAAGGACCATAGACTTATATTATTTAACAGCTTCACTATCTTTTAAATATATTATACTAAAAACTTAGTTACTTATATTTTGTATGTTTGAAGGCTTTTTGTTTTGACAAATACGGCGAATACATGAAGTATAAAACAAACATTGTGTGCGTAGAAATTTTATTTCGTCTATGAATAAGCATCATGTAATTTACATATTCTCATACTTTTCATTGTTCTTTTTACATATAAAACATGAACACTTTCTTTTTCTTTTCAATTTTTGTGCCTAAGATATTTTCCGTTATTCACTATTTATTTACGTCCAATTAAACTTCGTCAAGTAATATAACGAAGCTAGCCCGCCCATCCGGGCGGGCTATGAAGCTAGTGTGTTATATGCATACTTAAGGTTTGGGGCAAGGCTCAATTTTAATGGGCTTTTACAAATTTTTGATAGGTAGTTACAAGTCTTTATATGATTTAAATACGATCCAACAATATTAGTAAATATAATTATACAGTTATGTTACGAGACGCTTTATTAAAATAAAGAGTCGCTCTTCCTGCTGTTATTTCCAGCTATTACATCCCACTAATGCTTCCTACTATCTTTATTTTCGCCAAACATACCCTAAAACTTGAGGAAATGTAAGTACTCATATGCATTATGGCTAATCCAACTCAAAAATAATAGTGTTCGTAGAGACTAGTTTTAACAACCCATCTACACATCACCTATTGTTTAGACTTTACACAATCACAAGATCTCAGAGCCACCGCAAGCCTTTTTATTATTTGTAAGTAACCTCCATAGGCATAATGGAGAAACAAAGTAATTGACATTACATTGAAAAAATATTACTTTTAGATAGGTTGCAAAAAATTAGTGCTTAAAAAGACTAAACATGCGAATATAACAGTAGAAATACCAAAAAGCTAAAAAATACTATCATGACTTCGAGCACCACTACGGACACAAAACCACCACGCATGAACCACAAACCACGACCACCACATAGCTCAACAATGACCAAAACCCCGAACACCAAGACCCATTACTTACCCACCAATAATACTTTTTAAGCTTGTTTATCCATGAGTGATAGTTTCCCACCACGTTATATACTTTAGTGAGTAGTCGCGGGAGCTTTGTACGAAAGATTCTCTTCAGCTCACTCTCATCTTTCCTCAATTCTTGCTGCAATACCGAAATCCAACCCGAACCGATATTGCTGCAAGAACCGGGAAAAAGATGAGAGTGAGGTGCAGAAAACCTTCCGTACAATTCATTGAACCAAATACCTCCAGAAAACGCAAAACCACCATATGGAGATGTTATGAAACAGTTTGTAGTCGAACAACGGGGCTTCCCTTTTTTAGGTGGTTACTAACATCTTGTAAATATCTAAGACGCACACGACGGGACCAAAAATGTGGGTGAATGCCTAGTTCTGCTGATGATGATAGTAACATTGTCAAAATATAAACATATCAATGTCTAAGACGATTCCATTAAACTAACATCATAAAACGCCATGATTTCTCAACTCAAGCTTCTCCACCTCTTCATTCCAAAGCCAACAACTGCAACATCAAACAATATTATTATTATACACGATTCTCAGAAGACTAAATTCTCATTGTTTACTACTATAAACAAAACCGCAAACGATTACCAAGCTGATTTTATTGAGTCGGTAAATGTAACCGTGGAAGTTCAAATCGATCAAGATACTTAAAATTTGTAAACTTGATAAACAAAGTCACCTAGAAATAATCATGCAAAAATTCCCCGCATATGAACACGTACATTTGTTTTACGACTCTAACATCACTAATTATCACTCACATAATTTACTTACTCAAGGTCCATTTAACCTATTAAAGGATGTTTGGAATTGCTTATTAAAGGGCTTATCTGCTTGTTTCTTATTCAAGTGTTAATTCGAAAAAAGTAAAAAAACAAACAAAGCTACTACCTCCTTTAAATTGCTTAGTATTTTAAATTTAAGCACTATATCAAAATTATCAAAGTCATTTTATACAGAAAAGAGTGTTTGAGATTGCTTATTAAAGTGCTTATAAGCCAAGTGTTTATAAAATTCTTTTTATTTGCTTACTTTAAACTAAAAAGGCTCATTAATAAAACCAATACCCTAAAGCCTTTACATGAATTTACTAAAAATTGAACTAATAAGAGTCATTCTCAATGTGCACCAAAGATAAAAATCAAATTAGATAAAGAATGTATACCATATCAATCAAGAGCAAAAAGAAGCACTCAATGCATCTTCCCCTAGCTCAATTGCCCTTTGGAACTGAAGAGCTTCAAAGCTTGCCTTGGCTGCTTCCAAGGAGGCCGTGGAGGTTTATGATGTGCTCGTCCATCCTCACTAACTGTGCTTCCAGACGCACAATTTCTTTGCTCACGTGGTTTACCATACCGCTACTCTTGAAATCATCAACGTGTTTCTGGAACACCTTGAAGTGCTTATTAAAGTCATTAAGGGAAAAGTGGAGTTGCAAAACATCTTCTTTTAGCGATTCCATGGCCTAGGGTTTGTTTTTGGTGATGGTTAAGTTGCTAGGGTTCCGACAAGTATTGTTTTTGTTCCGACGAGTATTGTTTTTGTTTTTGGTGATGGTTAAGTTGCTAGGGTTCCGACAAGTATTGTTTTTATTCTTTTATGACGCTGCTCACCCATTGGGCTTTTCGACAAGCCGGCCCAAATATTTTATTCATGTTTTTACACAATAATAATAAGAGGGAATTGCATATATATATCCCTGCAAAATCAAACAATATACACAGATTCTATAAGACGAAATTCTCATTGTTTACTACTATAAACAATAGGTGCAAACGATTACCAAGCTGATTTTATTGATGTAACAAGTGGAAGTTCGAAATCGATCAAGATACTTAAAATTTGTAAACTTGATAAACAAAGTCACCTAGAAATAACCATGCAAAAATTCCCCGCATATGAACACGCATATTTGTTTTACTTAATCTAACATCACTAATTATCACTCTACATAATTTACTTACTCAAGGTCCGTTTAACCTATTAAAGGATGTTTGGAATTGCTTATTAAAGGGCTTATCTTCTTGTTTCTTATTCAAGTGTTAATTCGGTAAAGAAGTAAAAAAACAAACAAAGCTACTACCTCCTTTAAATTGCTTAGTATTTTAAATTTAAGCATCGTATCAAAATTATCAAGTCATTTTATACGTAAAAAGAGTGTTTGAGGTTGCTTATTAAAGTGCTTATCTGCCAAGTGTTTATAAAATTCTGCTTATTTGCTTACTTTACACTAAAAAGGCTCATTAATAAAAACCAATACCCTAAAGCCTTTACATAATACATAATTTACCAGAAATTGAACTAATAAGAGTCATTCTCAATTTGCACCAAAGATAAAAATCAAATTAGATAAAGAATGTATACCATATCAATCAAGAGCAAAAAGAAGCACTCAATGCATCTTCCTGTTGAGTTTATGATATATAAAATACAATAAAACATAAAGACATCAAGAGTACACAGCGGAAGACTTAAAGATCATAACAAATAAATTAATTAACTGAAAGTATGCGTAACGTACCTCTTGCGAATGTCAAATCCCTCGAGCAAAGCAAAACAACCCTCGAGCAAAGCAAAATAAAGAAGTACTAATTGGTGTAAGAATAATGTCTTACAACCACGTTCTTGTACACACGAATTAACCAACGAATCAAGCGATTGCTAGATCTAATACAAGTCCTCGTTTAAGAAAAACGAAACCAAACTCCCTTACTATTGGGGTGTTCGGCCGAATATGACTAGAGAGAGGAGAAGAGAGATCTAGGGTTAATTCAATGCACAAAGATATGAAAAACCCTAGAACCTAGCCTTGTTTATATAGTGAATGAAACATTTGGGAACAAGTTAGGTTTAGGCTTGAAACCCTCCCTTGGCCGCCATAGGACAAGCCCAAGAGAAACCCATAACTTTTTCAAGTCTTTTCATTACTAGTCCTTTCTCTTTTCATTTAACGGTCGTTAGTCATTTTTCCGTTAAATACTTAACGATCGTTAACCGGACTTAATGTGCAATAATTAATCATAAACATAAACATTAATTATTAACTTTAATTCTCATTCGCTAATGTGTGCAATCCCGTGGTCACGAGTTCGAATCCGGACATTCACATGTTTGTAAATATATACATTTCCAACAGCTCCCACTTGGATATGTTTACAAAACGTGAAATGACATTGGTTAGCGTCTAGCAACACGCCAATGCCCCCGGTACAACTCGTGTATGGTTTTCTGGAGAAAAACCAAGTTTTGATGATTCATCATCATATTCATCCTTTTGTTTCTAATACCATGTTAATAAGAATATGGATCTCACTCATTTCTTAATTAACTATTCTGTTTCTCGCTTTATATGATTGATCAGGATTACCAATTCTTCTAACATATTCCGAAGACCTTGGGCATGGCCATGCAAACATCTTGACAACCCTACGAGGGCCCAACAGATTATACTTCAAAATAAATTTGAAGGAAACAAATCCCATTTTGACTACAAGCAGGATTCATAAATTTCGCAACACTTCTCAAAACAACCCTTATAACTACCAGTTACGTGTAGCGTTAGATTGCTTCACAAAAATGCACTACATCCATGACATATCTCTTGTATCTCAAGTCCGAGGATAAATATCCATGATATACTTAATGACAAAGATCCATAAAGTATTATCATGCGGGTGGGATAAGTCCGATACTCAATACATTGAATATCATCTAAAATTAGTCATGCTACGCATCAATATACTTTCAAGTATATTCTAACTAATACTCCGATTTGTCTTAATTCAATATCATTCCCATGTTATTGATCGACAACGGACTATTTAGAATAACTTAAGTTATTCAAGGATTTAAACATGCAAATACATGACACAATATTATAAATGAAATTAAACGTATACCGGACTTTAATTCATTATAAATAATAATTGTTTAACATTCTTTATCCAAATACTAAATAGATCAATGCATGATAATACTAGTTAATGAATTTTTCCACAAGTCATGAAAATCATACTTGTTGACAAGGCATAATTTCAATTAACTTTGATCTATAGGAATTTTGAGAATACTTATTTCAAGAATTCAATAAGTGAATTTCTTGTATATGTTTACACATATCTTGATATTGTCATATCATTCCATAAGGTGCGTGATAACCTGAACCACCCTTTTATGACAATTATCTTTCAAAACCTTAAAGTTTTAAAGTATTCTTTATTCTTTAATGTATAATGCAACTATGCTCTTAGATGAGCATAACTAGTCAACATAGTCATCATCAAGGATACCGTGACTAGAATTGAGTGTCATCTCAATTATACTAGCATCATTGTGTACAACAATATGCTCTTTAAATATCCGTAAACTTTTGAACAGTTATAGTGTAATGTTGGTGCCTACCAAAACTCAAGTTTGTTGGCAATGACAATTATGAAACAATTGTCATATAATCATCCATAGAATCTAGGAGCATCTCCAGATTGTGGAATGTGATTCTAAATCCAAACATATTCCTTTAAAATATTTATTACACTAACAACTTTCAATGTTGTCAAATCATCTTGTAATCAAGCATGACATAACAACTTTATACATAACATGATGTTCATGATGAATCTTCAAGTTAGCCTTTAAGATCTCATTCATATACTATCTTGTCAAAGATATGTACTCATCATGTTCTATTAGACTCATTTATTTACCGCATATGTTTATAATAATAAACATATATTCCAAAGTTGTATATATTATTTCCAAATCTTACAAACGAAGTTTCATTCCCAACTAAAACTTAATTTAAGTGGAATGTAGTTGCCCATACAACATATAAGATTTAAGAAAAAATAAATAATACTCCTACTAGCTTTCAGGAATACTTATGAGCAATCTTATTTTAATTTATTAAATCAAACATGGATTTAATATTAAACATAAGAAACATCTCCTAGATGCTTGCATATATCCATTCATGGATTCTTGCAGTTTGTACAAATCCAAGGATTATTTGAATTCATAAAACTTCTTTGTATTACTCATCGTCCTCGCAAAAGTAATTTCACAACAAAGAGTTATGACATTCATTGTCAAAATTTCATATCAATGAAACTAAGTATGACAATTATAATCTTTATACTTTTATTTAATGTATCTAGAAAAGAATATTCAATCATAGTTAATTGCTTAAGTATGATTGATATTATTATCACTAGACATACATTAAATACATGTACAATATTGTCCATATGATTTCTACACAAAGATTTAAACCACTAGGGTTTTCATCCTTTGAAGAAACTCATTTTCATTATTAAGATAAATCAAGTATCTAAAGTTGATTATCTTTATGGACAACATCTCTACATTCATAGTATGATTGATTTTCCACAATTCCACATTTGGTAAATTTATCATTATGATTAACAGGCTTACCATGATCCTCAGAACTCATATTCCTCAAAGATATTAAATATCGAGATATCCTTACGGATCTATGAATGACAATTCCATCATATTAAGGTCTATCATTTTCATGTTTAGCCTCATCATGATATTTGCTAGTGCATTTTAGAAGATTATGTATTTTGTAATTCAATCTTTCAAGATCTAAACAAAACTCCCACTTGCCTTTAAAAATTTAAAGATTACCTTTAAATAGTTTAGCAAGTAGAGCAACAATACATTGTTCTCTTTTGGGATATTACAAAAACATTGACAGTTCCTAACATTAGTTTGTTACAACTCACTCTATAAGTAGTTTAACAAATTCCGAACTTCATTTATAAGACTTAATGTGATTCATCACATTCCATAAACAAATGGTGTCTTATTAATCTTCTAGGTTGGAGTCTTATTAAGTATATTCAATCTATACTCAATCTACTAACCTTGATAACTTTTGGAAGAAACTATAGTTATCTTGAATCAAATAATGCCAACAGATTTTGATTCTTCTAACGGAACATACCATAAAACTATGGTATTTCCTTAGAATTAATATTGTAAGATTAATCTAACAATATTTAAGATAACCATCTACTCTTTGGTTTATCCTATTTACCAACAAAGTAAAACTTTAATGGTACAATAGAATTACCAAGTCAATTGCATGCATTATAACACAAGTATTTTTGACCAAGTCAAAAGACATATTAATTATAATCCCACTATATGCTATAAGTCATTGATCAACTCATTGACTTCATGCATATGTCTTAAATCATAGCAAGTTAACGTCTTACTTTATATTGTAAGTCTTGTATTAAAAGACTTCATGTTTGTGACTTTACAAAATCATAAACATTTATAATTAAAGTAATTATGAACACCACCTCGGGTTTCAATTCATATTTCAAGTTAATATTTACTACATATATTTAAGTCATTCAACGAATACTCAAATTCAAGGTAGTATTAGATTACTTCATTTAATTATGTCATTCCATGAAATGTTCCATGTAAGAAACTGCAGAATCATCCATGCTCGTTCTCACGACACGTGGATATTTTACCTTGGGCTACAATCTAGTTCACGTTCTCACGTAACATAAATTGTAACTACAAGTGTTTCTTAAATATTGAATGACATAAATATTTAAAATAAAGTAGTCTTTGTTATCATCTTGACACATGTTCTTAATAGGGCAATCATACATATATAAATGTATACTTCCTATTAGAACATTATTCTCTTACTTTACAATCAAGAGAATCCTTTTAAATCATATTAATATGTGTTGTACCTTGCACACAATAAGATTTCTCCCACTTGTGCATGGAACAACATCATGTAGCATATAAACAACACGATACACATTCGTTTATTTGATTAATATGATTTGTGTCATAGATATAACAAGTAGATGTAGAACTATATTGTTTAGTAAGGAAACGTACACGACTATCCTTAAAAACATAAGTGTCTACAATTGGAAAGTAATTATCTTAGATAATCTGGGTTACTACACAGAAAATAAGGCTTGTAGCTCCCATCTAATTAGAAATCATTAAAACAACTTCTTATTCAAGAATGCAACACAAATGCTCCCAGAATCGACAACATTGTAAGTGTTGCATAACCAGTGAAAACAACTTGCTTGCTTTTTACTTTCCTACACCTTTGAAGAACCATACGTAATCATTACTAAGGTACTAAAAGGTATATTCTACTATATGAATGATAGCTTATCCATCAATGTTATTAACTCAAAAATTGGGTATGCAATTTCTTCCTCAACAGGCCTACCATCCCCATACCGGTATGTAGTACCTTTAAAGGCTAAAGCAAAACAACTAGATAAAAATATGTTAGTTTGCCTTTTACCAATTTTTATGTAATTAGTCTAGCTTCTAATCTAGTAACTCATATACATGTTTTCCAGTTAACCAACATTCATGTTGTTACAAAGGATTCATTCACCAAATGAGGGTAATGAAATCTTTATGGAAAATAAGTTGTGCAATTCATTGCTAAGAGTTACATTAGAATTTAGACAATTCAAATATTCCTATTATACCTTTCTCATTCATGAAAAGGAATAGGATTGAGTCTCATGCTTCTCCCATGGAAAAGATATTTCGTTTGTCTTATCAAGAATTATTCTCGATCAAACATTTGTTTGAAAGCTAGAATGGATCAATTTACTAATCAAAGACTAAACCACGTTTACGGTTAAATGTTGCATTTATACATTCAAAAGAATTACAAAATTCAATTTTAGTATTTTCGATAATTAACCTTTTCAATAAACAATTAAATACCCAAGGTTCATATTCATATAACCAATTAATTATTATTGAAAACTAGGATCCAAATTTTCATAATTTCATCACGCCGGTTGATCTCGCTAGTAATGAACCTTATACAAAATGGTAGAGCTATTGCTCAATTGCCAATTTCAATTGCAATTCCTAGATTTATGGGATTTACATATAGCCAATATCAATCGCCATGTAAACATGTTTTATCCCATCTTATGCCTTGAGTTGCCAGCTCTCACTACAAAACTCAATTAAGTTGTCCAACTTAAGAAACTGCTGCAAAATCGCCCATGCCCGCTCTCACGACACGTGGACATTTTACCCTTTGATTACGATCTAAGTCACGATCTCACGCAAATAAAAAGTAATCTTAGGTGTTTCCGTTTCGTTGGATGGCATATAACTTAATTTAAAGGGTAATAGTTTTGATGTTAAATCAAATATGTACAAAGATGTCATGCATTCATCTTTGTAGCATAGTTTTTATTAAAACATTTATATCTTGTTTTAATGTATAAGTTTTTCATCATCAAACTTTAACTAAGGTATTGGGTTCACCAATTAAGGAATTTAGTGTTAATTATCATCCATTATACCGTACTTTTGCATAAGTGTAAACACTTAGTGTTTCGAGTAATTACCACCAAAGTGGCGCATGGAATTAAAACTAATTCGGCCTTAAGATGAGCTTGCACATTTAATGGCTTACTAAGTAGCTCCACTCGAACTTACAGAGGGCGAGGACCAGTGCACGCTAAAGCACAACCTTAGACATCCTTTCAGTGTGATCTGTGCACTTCTTTAAACCCCTTTTATTAGTTCATTCTCATGGGTGAGCCTTTCGCACCATTTGTACCAAAGTCATCAATCAATTAAACGATTATGATTACTATTCTTAAAATACATGTTTCACCATTGTTTAGGTCAGTTTATTTTTCTTGTAAAATACCCTTGTTACACATAACAAACAAGCAAGTATTTACAAAAATAAACAAATAAACAATGAATGCATAACAAATAAAAGTCATGCATATCAAATAGCCACATGCAAACGGTTTTGATAAATCCTATTAATAACCAATTCTAGATTTGACAATATGCATATATTTAATTAAGACTTTCACCCGTTTTCATCTATGTACAAGGTGAACCACATGCATCGATTCATCGATTGAGCAAGTCAAAATTAAATACATACCACATAGCACATAATTGATTAAATTAATAATTATTGAGGTCTTCCCCAATTTTAGATCTATCATAATTTAGTGTATATCACTTAAACAAGAAAGACATACAATAAAAGCAGATCCATGATAAAACATGCAGATAATTATCATGGACATAAAATTACACTTAACAATTAATGCAATTAAATCAAAGTTACGGATATACACATAAAGTTGCATGCATCTTAGGGTTTCTAATCCAATTAAAACAATAGTTTACAAAACCCTAATTAGGGCACCATAAAAAAAACGCCCCCTCAAAATTAGGGTTTAGGTTTTGCAAACCCTAGATCTAAGCATACAAATAATAACACATTCATGTTTATTTTAATTATGTGTTTCAGTAATTAATTACTTGTTATACAAGGCTCGTGATGCCACCGTTGAGTTTATGATATATAAAATACAATAAAACATAAAGACATCAAGAGTACACAGAGGAAGACTTAAAGATCATAACAAATAAATTAATTAACTAAAAGTATGCGTAACGCACTCTCTTGAATGTCAAATCCCTCGAGCAAAGCAAAACAACCCTCGAGCAAAGCAAAATAAAGAAGTACTAATTGGTGTAAGAATAATGTCTTACAACCACGTTCTTGTACACACGAATTAACCAACGAATCAAGCGATTGCTAGATCTAACACAAGTCCTCGTTTAAGAAAAACGAAACCAAACTCCCTTACTATTGGGGTGTTCGGCCGAATATGACTAGAGAGAGGAGAGGAGAGATCTAGGGTTAATTCAATGCACAAAGATATGAAAAACCCTAGAACCTAGTCTTGTTTATATAGTGAATGAAACCTTTGGGAACAAGTTAGGGTTTGGGCTTGGAAACCCTCCCTTGGCCGGCCATAGGACAAGCCCAAGAGAAACCCATAACTTTTTCAAGTCTTTTCATTACTAGTCCTTTCTCTTTTCATTTAACGGTCGTTAGTCATTTTTCCGTTAAATACTTAACGATCGTTAACCGGACTTAATGTGCAATAATTAATCGTAAACATAAACATTAATTATTAACTTTAATTCTCATTCGCTAATGTGTGCAATCCCGTGGTCACGAGTTCGAATCCGGACATTCACATGTTTGTAAATATATACATTTCCAACACTTCCCCTAGCTCAATTGCCCTTTGGAAGTGAAAAGCTTCAAAGCTAGTCTTAGTTGCTTCCAAGGAGGCTTTGAGGTTTAGGATATGCATCCATCCTCACTAATTGTGTGGTTCGAGACGCACAATTTCTTTGCTCACAGGGTTTACTATACCCTGCGCCTCACTCTTGAAATCTTCAACGTGTGTCTGGAACACCTTGAAGTGCTTATTAAAGTTACTTAGGGCGAAGTGTAGTTGCAGGACATCATATGCCGTTTTTCTGAAACTCAAGAACATATAGCAAATTATTCCAATCTTCAAACAAAACCTAGAAAAAAAAAACAACATATACAAAACTTACTTGCACATTTTTACAAAAATGGCATGAAAAGCTAGATCTATGATAGGTAACGAGTAACATGCTAAAAATACTGCCAAAAAAAACAAAACAAAAGTACCTCAGTTTTGGTTGGCGGCCTCGTCGTGCAAGCATCATACGGCAGAGATCTTTGACTCTTGTCATGACCATGGTTGTTTAAAAGAACGAAAAACGAAGGGCGTCCCCCCTTGTAAAAATTGAACATTCGGTCGGGAAGTCGACTGAATGGTTTGTGCGTGTGGGTGGATTTTATAATTGATTTTTGTGGGGTATGTTTTTTTGGTGACCGTAGTCGCCATGGTCACTATTACTATTAGTCTAGTCAATCTTGAGCCGATGATCACTTTAGTAACCGTTGAATTCTACACCATTGAATGCAGTAGCTGTACCTCTTTATCCAGTGGTTATTTGGGTGATGCATATAGCCTTTTAACAACATTGGAAATGTGCTTGTTTTACACATCTTATCTAGTGGCTCTTTAAGTGTTTTACTTTACTTTCAAAAGTTACTTTTATAGGTGTGTGCATTGTATACCATGGGCATCACACAATACTACCCTTGTTTTTTCTGAGAGTGAAATAAGTAGATAAACATTTTTATACAAACACTAAAATGGCTAATTTGCCTAAAAAAGTTAGTTGATTAGAACTTAAATAAGTAAATCCCAAACGCCCTAGAAACATATTAAACAGATTTTGACTTCTTTTTGTTGCTCATTAAATACCGTCATTGAAACATATTAAACAGATTTTTTTACTTCTTTTTGTTGTGATAAAGCTATCTTCCTGATACTATTGATGTGGCGAGTGCACGACGACATAAATTCTATGAGGTGTGTATGCAGGGTCGTCCCTCCTGAGGTCTTGAGTGAATATAGGAATGAGGCCCTTCTTATGATGCGCTACAAGTTCTTTTCATAACTTTTTTAGTGTTAGTTGTTATATTCTATATGCAGTATTTTTGTTATCAATGGTGAAACCGACCTTTGTATATCCTTGCATTCGTAATTTGATTTCCATGTCCTTACAATCCTCAAAATTATGCTATATGACGAAATCTGCTAATGTTAGGTAATGATACATATAACAATACATATCGGTTCTTGGTTTATATTCTAGGCTTCTATTCGATAACGACATAATGCATTGGTAAGGAACTACCCGGTTCTGATCTCACTTAAAGCCAAATTGCATCACTGATTAGAGCCTTGGACTAAGTGTAATGTAATGGTCAATAACTTCACCACCCTAAACTCAGCGTCACATCAGTTTTTCAATTCCCCACCAAGCCCACCACTTCAGGTCTAGTAATGACCACAAATTACACCACCAAACACACACACAAATAATACCAACCGAACAAGAAAATAACACCACCACCTATTAACAAGTCGGACGTGCATACCACTAACATCTAAAGTAGTAAAGTTGTTGTGGTGCTTTAGTGTTGCACGCGTGATGCTCCCTTCTACTACGCCTAGTCCTAAGAGCATTAGGTATCGTGAAGTCGTTCAACTCGTGTCGTTCTCTAAAAGTGGTGGCACGTCAGCAAAACACATAACGACACTAGAAAACCTTTGGCACCACATTTTGTGTCGTTACCGTTGGCACCAGAAAATGTGGTGCCATTTCCCTTTTTTTTTTTTTCATTTACATAAAACATACATAATATTAACTAAAATAAATTCATTAAATAAAAAAAAAACACATTACATTAATTAAAAAAATTACATAAAAATAAAAGAACTAGTACATAAACATAGAAATAAAACCCTAGTACTCGTCGTGCTTTTTGGGCTTTCACGATCGCCGCGTCGATCTGATCCATCTTGCTTGTATCCATTTGTAGCACTCGCATCCCCTCGACAATCTTTTGAGATTCATATAAAGTAACTCTCGCGAGTGACTCTGGTTCAATTACATCCATCTTTGCCTTGCGGTCTAACTCGTATTGTTGTTGCATCATTTTTTTGAAACATTGCCAGGTTTGAATAGGAACTAGCGGTCGAGTTTGACGAACGTTGACTCTTAGAAATCAGGTGCATGTCGTCAGGCCGTGACAACGCGTCTGGTCCAAAATGCTCGGGTTTCTCCTCCGTAACCCGAAGATGATTTCGCCTTTCCAATGTCGATTCGGGATTTTTCCACTTGTGCTTGTGTTTCAAAAAGCCCCAAGCGCTCATGTGTTTTAAGACACTACCCGTCATTGTTTATTCAAAGAATGCACCCTCGCCATAAAATATTTATCACTCTCCCCACTCATAACACTTGTTTCATTCACTAATAAATTCAACTTGGTAACCTCTTTATTCATTGGAGTCCACTTTCCCGTCAACATGTTCTTGGCACAAATAGTCCACTTGTGTTTCTCGGCTTCCATATTGTATACGTCGAGAACTTTATACCAAA
The DNA here is from genome assembly GCA_910596185.1 of Chrysanthemum makinoi. NCBI lineage: Eukaryota > Viridiplantae > Streptophyta > Magnoliopsida > Asterales > Asteraceae > Chrysanthemum > Chrysanthemum makinoi. The sequence continues at coordinate 316,664,072 of OU343221.1, forward strand.
ACGTATCCTTTGATTGACCCGTACCTCTTTTTGGATCCTCGGATATTTGAATGAAACACTCCGCCAAAAGCAACTCTTTATCTTGGGTCCACACGTTACGAGGTCGAGTACCTTGGGGCTTTTCGGTGGTTTTCTTCGTCTTCCCTTTCGTCTTCCTCTTCGTCTTCTTCGACTTTGGGGTCGGGATCACCTCTTCTTCAACTTCTTCTTCATCTTCGTATTCGTCTTTGTCTCGTAGATGGAAGGATGCATAGTCGGAATTTGGTTTGGCGGTGCTTTGGTTTAGTTGTTGATGTTGTTGAGAATGTTGTTGATATTGTTGCATTTTTCATTGATTAAATAGTATTTGTTCTTCGGGATTCATGTATGGGTTTGTTGGGAAGGTAGGAAAGTAAGACCATTGATTGTATGGATTCGAAGACGAGCCCGGATTGTTGGCCGGATTTGAAGACGAGTCTGTCATTTAATCCATGGTGAGTTGAGATTCGTTTTGGTTGGACAAAAATTGAGAAAAGTAGATACTAATATGTTATGAAATATATTGGAAGTGTATGTGATTTGTTAGTGTATTTATAGGTAATTTAGTGGGTTAAAAAGTTTTTTTTTTTTCTTTTTTTTTTTTGGGGGTTTAAAATCACTTCCAAACGGTAACATAACCGTCACCAAACGCTCCATTTCTTCTCCCATTCAATTCCAACGTTCGAATTCGACCCAAAAAAAAAAACGAATGGCTTGGGCTGACAAATACGGCGCGAGCATGAATGGGGCCAACTTCGTAGTGGTGCGCCGTTCGTCATTTTGGGATGATGGGTTTGACGCCATGATACCCCTGGCTCTAAAAAGGGTTTCTTAAAGCCGATCAAATATAGAAAAGATGTGTATTTATAAGTTGCATGATAGGTACACGATTATTTGTCTTAGAAAATATTTATAAATGCCATGTGACCGGTTTGACTTTTGAGGATTGCCCAAAAATGAAAATAAGTGTCGAGCCAAATAGGTGCATAGTCATAACATTTTATCAAAAAGCACCCATTTTCTTTTTTTTTCTTGTTTTAAAGATCTTAACGCTAATTTGCTTTTGTGTGTTTTCAAGGACTGGTGATATGTTTTGTGAGTGGGTTGGGTTTGGTTTTAATAAGGGGGAGTGGTGACTTATGATTGGTGGAGAGGGGCACACGAATTGCCAGCGTGGCTCATTTTGTGTTTTCATTTTGGTGCATGAGGAAGTAAGGGTTGGTGTTGAATTGAATAGAAAGATATTTCTCTTTCTATTGCAAGCGGAGTTAAGATAATTAATGATTACATTTTTTTTTTTTTTTTGAAAATTGACTATTACTTTTTTACTGCTGAATTGAAGCAACAATAAATCTTGACCATTTAAAATCACGTTTGTCCATATTTGCAACCTACTAATTTTCAGCTAGGTACTCTTTGAATTAACGCACGTTTTCTAATATCAAGTGTAGGTTTGAAAAAACCAGCAAATTTTAGTTTGGCGAGTTATCTCTAAATATCCGGAAATTTGTTAATATAAAACTCACAGTCTATCTTTGAGGACTATATAGAGAATGAACTACGTATTTAATTTGTTAATATAAAACTCACATTCACCATCAATGAATACAAACTCTTTAACCTTTGCGAGAAGTCGATGGATTAGATACTGCATGTTTCCTGATACGGTTGACCCACCACTTGAAGTAACATCACCTTATCATAAAAAAATAACACAATATAAATCATTCATTTTTGCAGCATTAGATTGCCCTCACTCGGCAAAAAAAACATATGAAAACGCTACCACAAAGCATCATAGGGTCACTATATGGCATGTATCAAACATGAAACCAAACGGGTCTTTTGTTCAAGCAGTTTACCCGGTGAAACACTAAGAGGATGTCTCTTCCACACCCAGTCCCATCGAAAATGTTGCAAACACCTTGAGAGCTAAATGTCTGATGGCGCAAGGATTTAGATGTAAACGAGCAATCCAATAGTTGAAGGATATCAAGAACAACAAAAACATGAAATATAGAGAGGCATAGTAGAAACCGTTGCATAATAAACTACAATGCTACAATGGGTCAGAAGTTGAAGGATATCTCAAGCCGTATAGTTCTAACCAATTTTTAATGTCTTTGAATTTCATGCCGAATTGCAATTTTTAGTGTCTCAGAACATCATGCCGAATAGCATACAAGTTGATTTTAGAATAACGTTCGTTAGAAGTGGCATGTGTAGACGACGCAGGAGCACTAGCAACAAGACTCTCTAGCCTCATAATATGTTCCTAGATTCTAAGTGGCACAAGCATATACAACTAATATAAGCCAAAATATCATAAACCTGGTAGTGGTATGTCGCACTAGTACAGTGAGCACTGCAATTGCTCTAGAATGTTTTGGATGAAATAGCATTTCTGAATTTCAAAAGCCAGTTCTTTCTACCTTTAAAAGACAAACTAACAATTTCACAATACGCTATTTCACGCAACTGTCTAGTATGAGTTACAAGGTATATACAAAAGCAATGCAAATTTGTAACTGACCGACAAGTACAAAGTTGCTCAATCATGTATATCATATAAGAGCAATGAGGAGCACCTTTGAACGGTTATGTTCAGCCACAGCATGGTACCATCATTCAGAACCAGAATTCAATAGGTGAATAAACAAAACATGCAAGAACATAAAAAGTTCCGGAACTCTAATACAAAACATAAAACTCAAAACACAAACACTTAAAATAAACATTGTCAAAATATAAAGATACAATGTCTAAGAAGATTCCGTAAACTAACATCTTTCTCAACTCAAGATTCTCCACCTCTTCATTCCAAAGCCAACAACTGCAAAATCAAACAATAATAATATTAACCCAGATTCTATAAGATGAAATTCTCATTGTTTACTACTATAAACAATAGCTGCAAACGATTACCAAGCTGATTTTATTGAGTTGGTAAATGTAACCGGTCGAAATCGATCAAGATACTTAAAATTTGTAAACTTGATAAACAAAGTCACCTAGAAATAACCATGCAAAAATTCCCCGCATATGAACACGTACATTTGTTTTACGACTCTAACATCACTAATTATCACTCTACATAATTTACTTACTCAAGGTCCATTTAACCTATTAAAGGATGTTTGGAATTGCTTATTAAAGGGCTTATCTTCTTGTTTCTTATTCAAGTGTTAATTCAGTAAAGAAGTAAAAAAACAAACAAAGCTACTAGCTCCTTTAAATTGCTTAGTATTTTAAATTTAAGCACTGTATCAAAAATATCAAAGTCATTTTATACAGAAAAGAGTGTTTGAGATTGCTTATTAAAGTGCTTATCTGCCAAGTGTTTATAAAATTCTGCTTATTTGCTTACTTTACACTAAAAAGGCTCATTAATAAAACCAATACCCTAAAGCCTTTACATAATACAGAATTTACCAAAAATTGAACTAATAAGAGTCATTCTCAATTTGCACCAAAGATAAAAATCAAATTAGACAAAGAATGTATACCATATCAATCAAGAGCGAAAAGAAGCACTCAATGCATCTTCCCCAAGATCAATTGCCCTTTGGAACTGAAGAGCTTCAAAGCTAGCCTTAGCTGCTTATAAGGAGGCTTTGAGGTTTATGATATGCTCATCAATCCTCACTAATTGTGCTTCCAGACGCACAATTTCTTTGCTCACAGGGTTTACTATACCCTGCGCCTCACTCTTGAAATCGCCAATGTGTTTCTAGAACACCTCGAAGTGCTTATTAAAGTTATTAAGGGAAAAGTGGAGTTGCAGAACATCTTCTTTTAGAGATTCCATGGCCTAGGGTTTGTTTTTGGTGATGGTTAAGTTGCTAGGGTTCCGACAAGTATTGTTTTTATGCCTGCCTGCTTTTGTTTTTGGTGATGGTTAAGTTGCTAGGGTTCCGACAAGTATTGTTTACTATACCCTGCGCCTCACTCTTGAAATCGTCAACGTGTTTCTAGAACACCTCGAAGTGCTTATTAAAGTTATTAAGGGAAAAGTGGAGTTGCAGAACATCTTCTTTTAAAGATTCCATGGCCTAGGGTTTGTTTTTGGTGATGGTTAAGTTGCTAGGGTTCCGACAAGTATTGTTTTTTCTTTTGTTTTTGGTGATGCCTAGTTCTGCTGATGATGATAGTAACATCGTCAAAATATAAAGATATCAATGTCTAAGAGGATTCCATTAAACTAACATCATAAAACTCCATGATTTCTCAACTCAAGCTTCTCCACCTCTGCATTACAAAGGCAACAACTGCAACATCAAACAATATTATTATTATACACAGATTTTGTAAGACGAAATTCTCATTGTTTACTACTATAAACAACAGCTGCAAACGATTACCAAGATGATTTTATTGAGTCGGTAAATGTAACCGGTGGAAGTTCGAAATCGATCAAGATACTTAAAATTTGTAAACTTGATAAACAAAGTCACCTAGAAATAATCATGCAAAAATTCCCCGCATATGAACACGTACATTTGTTTTACGACTCTAACATCACTAATTATCACTCACATAATTTACTTACTCAAGGTCCATTTAACCTATTAAAGGATGTTTGGAATTGCTTATTAAAGGGCTTATCTGCTTGTTTCTTATTCAAGTGTTAATTCACTAAAGAAGTAAAAAAAAAAAAAAAAAAAAAAAAAACAAAACAAAACAAAGCTACTACCTCCTTTAAATTGCTTAGTATTATAAATTTAAGCACTATATCAAAATTATCAAAGTAATTTTATACAGAAAAGAGTGTTTGAGATTGCTTATTAAAGTGCTTATCTGCCAAGTGTTTATAAAATTATGCTTATTTGCTTACTTTACACTAAAAAGGCTCATTAACAAAACCAATACCCTCAAGCCTTTACATAATAAGAATTTACCAAAAATTGAACTAATAAGAGTCATTCTCAATTTGCACCAAAGATAAAAATCAAATTAGATAAAGAATGTATACCATATCAATCAAGAGCGAAAAGAAGCACTCAATGCATCTTCCCCTAGCTCAATTGCCCTTTGGAACTGAAGAGCTTCAAAGCTTGCCTTGGCTGCTTCCAAGGAGGCTGTGAGGTTTATGATGTGCTTGTCCATCCTCACTAATTGTGCTTCCAGACGCACAATTTATTTGCTAACAGGGTTTACTACACCCCTAGCCTCACTTGAAGGCTTCTGGAAGTCTTAACGTGTTCCTTCCTGAAAAACCTTGATCAGTGGATTGTTTTTGTTTTTTTTATGTTTAATCATTACAATTGTCAAAAATTCTAATAAGAAATGGCTTTATAATCTTCAGCTTTTAACATATACTGTATCTAATTAGTCCATTTGTGAAGATGACAAAAACAGTTAAATTTATTGAAAATTTGACTGAGAGAAGCCTTGGAAAAATAGAAAATCTATGAAAAGAGAGCACCAAAAGCATATGACATAGAAACCACCAAGTTATCTCACAGTATTATAATCTATTTTACACATTTTTTGTACTTCTTACAAGGAGGATAATCTAGCTAACACTTTGTAAAAATATGAATGTTAATGCAGAGTTTATATGAAGATGAAACCTATTCTTGTGCGCATATTTGATGTTATAAACATGAAAAAAATATATATAGATATAGAAAACAAAAACATATAGCACTCACCCGGTCCATATAATGGTTTGCCGTTTTTTTTTCTGAAACTCAAGAACATATAGCAAAATATTCCAATCTTCAAACAAAACCTAGAAGAAAACAACAATTACAAACTAATTACTTGCACATTTTTACAAAGATGGCATGAAAATCTAGATCTATGATAGATAACAACTAACAAGTAATATATTAAAAAAAAAAAAATTATATCCTCATTTTTACAAAGAAAAGCTAGATCTAAAACACTGCCAGAACAAAAATACCTAAGTTTCGGTCGCCGGCCTCGTTGTGCGAGCATCATACGGCAGAGATCTTTGAATGTTGCCACCATGGTCGTTCGAAAGAACAAAAAACAAGTATATAAGTCTCTTAAATCGTTAGGTGTGTGATGTATGTACACAACAACAAAAACAACAAACCCAATCCCGCCGAGGCAGGGTATGGGGGAGGTAAAATGTAGACAGATCCTACCCCAGGATAAACCCGAGAGTAAGGAGCCTGCTTCCAATGAGACCTCCGGCTTGTGCACGTGTGCGGGTATGGTGTGTGATGTATGTGAAGATGAAAATGAAAGTGTGGTTTATATAGGAAGCGAAGGAGGGGTGTGATTGGTGGATATGGGTTCACGCGGATCGTGATCCGTGGCTTGTAAATTGGACGGTGGATTGGAGTGTAGAAGACCTATTGGTAGAAAAAGTATCTTCGTTCCCGATATGGCAAATTTTTACTGGAAAAGATGGAAGCTAAACCGGGTTCGGTTTGAGTCAAAGTGGTCAAAAACCGGTTTGGCTTAAACCGGACCGGTTTGAAACCGGTTTCTGCCAACAAAAACCTAAACCGGATCGGACCGGTTGGGGACCGGTTTTGGGTAAACCGGTTCCAAAAACCGGTTTTGTATTTTTTTAAGCAATGGAGGAGAGCTCATTCATTGTTGCGCCTTTGTGCATGGATGGATCTGTAGAAAGGGAGATGTGATCTTGCCATCATTCTTCTTGTGGAAATCATGGTCTTGGAAACGTATGTTTTTCATACCCGAACGCAAAAACTAAAAGATAAAACAAGATCAAGAAAAATAGAAAGGACACTGGTTTGCAGCTCATGCTTTATGTGTTTTTTGAGATTGAATGTTGAATGTTAATGATAGTATATGATACTGTTCAAGAAGAAAAGATGAAATAATAGTACTCTTCACATGGAACAAATATATGGTTATTGGATGCTCCTTGTGGCTAATCTGACAAAGCATGTGTGCTTTGGCTTTTTTGTAGTATAATTTGAAATATTTAAGTATTGGAAAAGAACATTATAGGGAAGTAGGGAAGGTAAGGTCTATTAAATGTTGCATCTTTCTTTTTTGTAAGAGATATTGATATATTTAAGTATATTGGAAAAGAACATTATAGGGAAGTAGGGAAGGTAAGGGGCCGTTTGGTTCGAAGGAATTTGATTTAATCTGTTGTAATTGTAATATGAATTACATTACAATCCTGTTTGGTTGGCAGGATAGATTGAATTGTAATTCAGATTACATTACATCATGTGTTTGGTTTGCAACGTAATGTAATTGAATTACAACCAATTACGTCCAGTGATGTAATTCAGATTACATAACAAACTTGATGGAATGTTTTGAATTACGTTGTAATTCAGATTTTTACGAGTTAAATATCAGTATTTATCTTTAATCGTTATTATTATTATTATATTATTTAATTTAAAAAATAGATAATAATTATTTTTATATTATATATAAATATCTAAATAAATAATTATTTTTTTAATAATTATTTTATATTAAATTTATGATTTTTATTTACTATTTTATTTAAAAATTATTATTATTATTATTATTATTATTATTATTATTATTATTATTATTATTAAATAATATTATTTATTATTGCTATTATTATTATTATTATTATTATTATTATTTTATTAATTATTATTATTATTATATTATTATAATTGTATCAAAATTATTATTATTATTATTTTTATATTTATTATTTAATATTATTATCATTATTGTTATATTATTATTATTATTTACAATTATTTTTATTATTATTACTATTATATTATTATTATTATTATTATTTAAAATACTATTATTATTATTGTTATTATTAAATAATATTATTTATTATTACTATTATTATTATTATTATTATTATTATTATTATTATATCAATATTATTATTATTATAATTTATATATTTATTATTATTATTATTATTATTTACTACTATTATTATTATTATTATTGTTATTATTATTATTATTAAATAATATTATTTATTATTATTATTATAATTATTATTATATAACTATATTAGTATTTTTATTAATAATATATTTTATTATTATTATTATTATTATTATTATTATATTATTTATTATTATTTATTATTATAATAATATTATAATTGTATCAGTATTATTATTAATATTATATTATTATTTAATAATTTTATTATTATTATTATTATCTATTATTTATTATTATTATTATTTACTATTATTATTAATATTATTATATTATATTATATTATATTATTATTATTATTATTATTATTATTATTAAATAATATTATTTATTATTATTATATAACTATTTTAGTATTTTTATTATTATTATCATTATTATTATTGTTGTTTTTTTCTTTTTCTTTTTTTATTTTATCTTATAAAAACATCACTTTCATTATTATTATTATTATTATTATTATATTTATTATTTAGTATTATTATATTATTATTACTATTATTAATTATTATTATTATTATTTTATTAAAAACTCAAAGGATTTATAAGAAATTAGTGGGAAGCCGAGAAACCAACTGGGCCCCCACTCCTCTAGCAATAGCGAAACTAATACGATAAAAAATATGATCCGCAGCACGAGCACCAATGTCTTGAGTCAAGGAGAAAATTCTTATACGCTTTATTATTATTATTATTATTATTATTATTATTATTATTATTAATGTTTTCTGAATTACATTACGTTGCAAGTCAACCAAACGTAATGACAGATTCTATCAATTACAATTTCAACACATTACAATTACAACACATTCCAATTCTTTAAATTACAATTCATTCAAATTACAATTCCTTCCAAAGATTACAATTCCTTCAAAAACATTCTGCGAACCAAACGCACCCTAAGGTTATTGGATGCTCCTTGTACCCTACTGAGTTGTGACTTGTGAGTCAAAAGCTGTCAAAATGGAAGCAAGTAACTAGCAAGCCTGCAAAAAGCTGTCACCATAGGAATTCAACGCTGTAAAAAAAAGCTGTCAAACAACCGGTTTTCATAACCGGACAGGGTTTAACCGGTTTTCAAACCAGTCCAACCAAAAAAATACAACCGGTTATAAACCGCAGGTTCGGTTCAAGAGGAACCGGTTCAAAGAAAACCGGGTTTTGGGCAAACCGGTTTTGGTTTTTATTTCCGGTTCGGTTCATGAACCGGTTTTTTTGTGCATCTCTATTGGAACTAGATAGTTTTATCTTTGGTTTGATTATAAAGACATTGATGCATAGGTTGGTGACACATTTATGTAGACAAAAAATTGGTGGATGGGTAGGTGACACCTTTATGAGACAAAATTTGGGAAATATTTTTAAATGAAATGATAGAGAGGCTTAAAGTTAGGTCTAAATTTAGACCTAATTTTAAGTGGCATCATTTTGATGGTTACAGACATGGAACCACTTATACTACAACCCATCAGGATGATGCCACGTGAAATTAGGTCTAAGTGTAGGCCTCTCTATCATTTCTCTATTTTTAAAATGTATCATACTTGTCACTATTTGTTTTTGTGAGTAGTGAACATGTTTTTTTTTTAGTACTTTTCTTTTTAAATTAATCTTTTTTCGGGTACTTTGTGACATTTTTGCCTTTCGTGAAGAAAAAAATTATATTAAATAAAAGAGGCAAATATGTCCAAAAATTTCACAAAATACCCAAAAAAAAATGATGAATTTAAAAGAAAGTATCCATAAAAGTAAAAAAAAAAAATTATTCGCTACTTACAAAAGCAAATGATGACAAATATGATACATTTTAAAAATATTTGCCAAAAAAAATTCAATGCGGATGAGATAAAAATGAGGGTGGTTGAGGGGAAAGATAAAAGTAAAGTGTTACTCAGAACACCCGGTACCATGATTGTTATGCCTCACCATTCCAGCTTGGCAAGCTTGCCATGGCTAGCCATGACACCCCATCTTCATCCTTCGTCATTTTTACCTTCGTCCTCTGGACGGCGAAGGAGGAGATGTCCTTTTTGTCAGTACTAATATGCATTATGGCGCAATTCAACTCAATAAAATAGTGTTCGTGGAGACTAGTTTTAACGCTTTTTTTTATATATTGAGATGAAGCTATTTTCTTTTGATACGTTAATGTGGCAGTGGCAAATGCACGACAACATAAATCTTCAGGTTGTGAATGTTAAGACTTATGATTGTTCAACAGCTTATTTAAAGGGTTGTTGATACAATATATGGAAGTGTTGGGGTAAGCTAGCTTGAAGGTCTTATTTATCATTATATAATTTGGAAGATTTTTATATTATTTCATAGTTTAACTTATTGTTGATACATTTGGCCTATTGTGATCTCTAATGGCCAGTAGTACTAGTGTACTACAAGGTGTTAAAAATTATATCTGTATACATATATTTTATGCGAGGATATTAGATGACTCATTATTAGGCGATTTGATCATAATTATGTGATCAGCTTGCATGGCCTATAAAGAACATAAGTGGGTTAAGACCAAAAGGTGCATATTGGGGATAATACTTGTTCAGGGAGAGTTTGCCATCTTGGAGTCTTTAGGGTCTTTTGAGGGAGGGAGGTTTTGAGTTCAAATCCTGCAAGGGGTTTGAATGAGGGATTTTTCTTCAAGGTAGTCCTTTAATGAAGGGGTTTGGGCCTGGTAACCCCAGACTCGAATCTTGGAAAAGGCAAGGGTTTACTCCTATTAATTGCCGTGCCTTCGGACGGATTAGTAGGGGGTTTTCCCTCCATCGGGTATTTGAAATAAGCATTTCCGCTTCGACGGAGCTCTCTAGCGCGAACCCGATTTAGACAACGTAGTTTAAACCGCCCGCTGTCGAACCGTGACACGAAGCACTCAAATAAGAAATTCACCTTTCAAAAATGTAAATGTTTGGGCCTAATCCAATGCCTGAAGCTACTTTGCAATTGCAAATGTGAAAAGTGACACATTGTTGACATGCTGAAAATTTTATTTTGGTTCCTCTTTGAGGTCTACAATAAAAAATAATTTTTGGGTCAAATTGTGTTTAACTTGTTTTCAAAATATTTATTTCAATGTGGCATTAATCGACCCTTGCTTTCTCTTCAAGACGTCTACATCATTTTTAAACTTCTGACCTTTGATCTTTTTCATGCATGGTCGCTGTTGACATTAAAGGCAAACATTAAATAATACCCGATACATAAAGCATTTAGTCAATATAAATAGGGAATTGCTATTAGGTGCCCGGTGGGCATTACATAAAAGTAATTTATTAAGCCATGATTTCCATCCTTAATATCATCTCATATTAATTGACTTGTAGCAATTTGATTATACCCGTTTTAACCTTCCCTTATTTGATCATTTTTAACATTTCCACCAAATCGTCACCTTTTTTATATCATCAAGGATTTACACATTTTACGTAGGTCTTGTACAACCTTTTTAATATCACTAAGATGCTAAAAATATTTTATATTAAATGCGTAAATATGTGTGCTTATCTTTACTTAATTATTTTTTCACTTTGGTCAATTCATAAACCATACTAATCTCTTTTTAACTTTGCCAATTTTTGGATATGTGATAGTGTTATATTATTACATTACACACATTAAAATCAAGATGAAAGTTGTTGCTCCGTATTAAAATGAACACATTGAGTAAATATGCTAAATTTTATTCCAAAATGCAACTTTAACAAATTACTAAACTCAATATTTCAAGGAGAAAATTGGATTCAAATCTTGGTTTTCCAACATAACTTTTTTCTTCTTTGCGGCATGTCTTGAAAAATCATCGCTCTTACCAACAAATTTATCCTTTTCCGGGCATGTGCTAATATTATGTCCAACACTTTTACAAAGACTACAATGACGTGTTTTTTTTGCCAATTCTATTCCTCCCTTCATTCTTTGCTTCGGGCGTCCTTTTGGTTTTCATTTTGGTGGACATTCAACCAAATTTATTACCTCCACAGGAATTTCATCATCATTCGTAGACGTCGAATTTACAAAGAATGCTTCTTGTGACAAAGAAACTTCTTTACGACTCCAACGAGAAATCCAATAAGTAAGAGGAATGTCAAAACAATCCTTGTGAAGAAAAACACTTAATATATGACGACAAAGTATGCCTACGAATTCAAAATTTTTGCAACTACACTTAGCAACCTTACCATCCCAAATCACCACATGCTTGTTATATTGTATCTCCTTATGATGCTTAACAAAAAAGGTGGTACTCGTTTAACTGTATATTGAATTGCTCGCCCAAACTCCTCTTGGAACTTTTTAAATGCAAATTGGGTCAAAAAATGGCGACCTTGCTCCTCTAATGGTGATTGTGACATCAAAGAAGATCCCTTATATTTCTCCAACATAACATCATGGATTTGTCTTTGTTGAATATCTTCTATTGCAATATCAACCTAAAGAAAAAAATATTTGTAGAATAAATTATCACTAACTAAAAGTATTATATGTCGTAATTAAAACATAAAGATTTTGACGAATAGTTACTTACTTGTCTAATAAATTGAGTTAGACGTGTGTTGGAGGATATAAATTTCTTTATAAAGGAATTAATACTCTCTGACCTTCCTGATGTTGTCATACCACCAAAAAAGAACTCACGAAGATGCGCTGGCACCCAAAATTTTTTGATACGATATAAGCTATAAAATTCCGTGCACCATTTAGAATAATCACCTCTTAATATGGAAATAAACCAACCACTGAATTTAGCCGTGATGTGCCATATACAAAATGCATGCTTTGTAGAAGGCATTTCTTGTGCAATTGCCTCCGTCATCCACGGATCTTGATCTGTTAGCATTGTTTTTGGTGCTTTTGTTAAAAAAAAAAAGGTAAGTTAGCTAACAGTAGATAAGACATTGGTAATACAAATAGCTAACTAGTATTAAAGATTCAAAATAGGATAGAAATAATTTTTAATACCTCCATGAGCCATTTAAATGTCTTTCACTACAAGAAAAGTGGCTTTTTAGGACCCCCATAAGCGTCATAAAATGGTACTTTTTAGGACCTTTCATTTAATAGGACCAAGGATGAAAGCGTTTCATGTAAGGCGGTTGTAATAGGTCCAAAGCGTCCTAACCCTTATGAAACCAATTTTATGGTCGTATTATATGTCTATGAACAACACAAATAGCGTCCTAATAAAACCATATTATGACACTTTTACAATGTTTTAACATGTGATTACCTACTTTTAATCTTTTGAGACACATAAAAACGTCCTTAAAAGTATTGTTAGGACGCTTATGATGTAACATCATAGCTATTTTAGCAACCAAGAAAAGGGTACTAATAACTCAAATAAGATTATGATACCAATTTTATGGTCGCATTTTAGGTCTATAAACAACACAAATAACGTCCTAATAAAAACATATTAGGACACTTTTCCAATGTTCTAACATGTGGTAACCCACTTTTAATCTTTTGATACACATACAAGCGTCCTTTAATGTTAATTCTTAGGACGGTTATCATATACCATTATAGTTACTTTAACACCAAGAAAAGGGTCCTAATATCCCAAATACGATTATGAAACCAAATTTATGGTCGCATAATATGTCTATGAACAACCAAATAACGTCCTAATAACAACATATTAGGACACTTTTACAATGTTGTAAAACGTTATTACCTAATTTTAATCTTTTGATCCACATACAAGCGTACTTAAAAGATAATTGTTAGGACGCTTATCATATAACATTATAGCTATTTTAGCACCAAGAAAAGGGTTCTAATATCTCAAAGAAGATTATGAAACCAAATTTTTGGTCGTATAAAATGTCTATTAACAACCTAAATAACGTCCTAATAACAACATATTAGGACACTTTTACAATGTTAAGTTAATTGTTAGGACGGTTAATAAGTTTAATAGGACAATTTCAAAGTCCGGACAAGTCATATGATAGGACGCTATTTTCACCATGCACACTCTATTATTACGATATGAATAAAACATCAACTAAATATTAAATGAATAAAACGAAATTGTATTTCAAATTAGCAATTGTCATAACAAAATCACTAAACATAAATAAGGTAGACAGAATCTAACATAAAGTCTGTTAACATTAAACAATACATTAACGCAACAAGAAGCTTAGTCCGTGGTCATCATGCATCATCTCTCTCAATCCTCACGGACCACCTACAAATAAACACCCATGTATAAGCATTAAGCTCCATGTTAGTAAAATTATTGGTATCACAAGATTAACAAAGACATACCGAGATAAAGGGACAAGGCCATGCTATGGTTGCACCAACACAGTCTTCAATTGTGGCAAATAACCCATAGGGTCTCACCAACACTTCATCTCTTTTTGTTGGTACTTGAACGTTTACCTCACACCATCCTCGTCCAATCTCTGTACCACCAACTATATCATTTGGGTTCAAGCTCCTCACCCATCCTTTTGCTACAGTCTCGGTTGAGTTTAGAATGCTTTTAAGAACAACTTCATCCCCGACCTAGATTTCAGTTTTCAATAAACATTTATCAATTTATAATCAAGACACATGTATTAGGTTAAACAGATGTAATACTGCAGGTATGGAGGCTGGGGTATACAAAGAAGGTCAAAAATTGATCAGTGTAATACTGCAGGTGTGGAGGCTGGTGTATACTAAATAAGTTACAAATAAGCTACAATAAGCTAAATAAGCTGTAACTACATGAGTTGTAACTAGATTAAGCTAAAAACTACCAGATAAGCTAAAGGAATAAGCTATAGACCAGAATAATCACTTGATCAAATATCACAGGCCAAACAGGCCAAAACCAACAACCTTGCAGACCTTGTGGGTCCCACTAGGGTTGACAGGGATCCAAAGTGAGACTTGATATGAAAAGGTTACTTATTGAGGTTTCTAAAAAGCTAGGACTAAAGGTTTGGGTCCCACAGATAAGCACTTGATGAGGGCTTGAACTTGGGTGGTCAACACTGATCACTCAGTGTATGGGTGGAATTGGACAAACAAAAAGCTATCTGCATACCTATCTAATAAGGTCAAAAGTTTGAAATAAGCCCTGAACTTTATAGATGAGCTTATTGGCTTTCAAAAAAACAAATAAGCTCACCTGTGTGGCCCACTAATGAAGAAGCTAAGGCACATGGAAAGTTGGGGTTTTGAGTGATGCCCCTGTGCAGGGCAATGGTTAGCCCTGCAGCCACTTTGAACTATCACCTAAGCCAGAGAAAAAATCATAAAAATAAGCTAACTGTGGGATTCAAAAGCTTAGATGGGGAATTTCAACATGTAAAAATCTCAAGACTTGAATCTCAACACAAAATTCACAAAAAATTCTCCCAAGATCCGAGTTTCACTAACATACCATTTTGACTTTTTGATTTTGAACTTAAACTTTGACTTTAATGAAACTTGTTTGATCCGTATGCACTAATTATGATTATTTAAGCTATGATAACACTAATTTAAGATACATGAACAAGATTTAGACCAAGTGGGTGAGATTTGATCCTCACATGTCCCAACAATGGATTTGTGAGAGTGAAGGTAATTTGATTTTGACTTTCTCTAGTTCAAACATTGGTTTTCTAGTTTTACTAGTTCTAATATCACCTAGAGGTCATAGTGTGCAGATAAACAAGTGAAAAGGCAACTACCACAGTTGAAACAACACAGAACCAAACACCCCTTAATAACTGAGTTAACAAATTTAAAAGGCAAATGAGCAATCTAAATCATAATATTGATACATAAGCTTGTAGCCTAGGTTCATTAGCTATCAAATATAAAATAAGCTATAACAACTAGAAAGGAACGATTTATAATAGAAACATACCCGTAAGCGTGGAGGTTCATTGGTTACAACAAGAGAATCTTGTGATGTAAGAGGTGGAACAATGGAACTATCCTTCGACCCATTCTTCTCTCGATAACGGGCTCGTAACTTTTCATTTTCACTAGTAAGTTCTCCACATCTAGACTTCAATTCGTTGTTTTCTCTATGACATGCTAAACGACTTGGTATTACACCCCAAACATCAGAAGCACGAACACCTAGACCATACATGCCTGCATCACCATTTCGATCTTTACCCATAACTGTAGAAAAAATATCATCCGGTCCAGGATTATCAATCGAACCCTCGGGCAGATTATCACTAAGTCGTTTCATATCATCCTGCATTTTATATAAACATGAACAACATATAGTAAAAGCATGTATTACAAAAAAAAAAGCATATTGTGTTTAACTTATGCTATTAATACACTTTTGCAAACACAAAAGCATATTACTTACAATCGCTTTTGCAGTGTCATCATTTTTGGTATTTCCATCTTTGGAGAAGCATGCACTAAAAGATCCAATCGAGTTGGATCTCGTCCCAAATATGTCAGTATGAATAAAAAGAAAATGAATATTAACAGTGGATATCCACAGGATACATTAACAATCCCACTTTCTCCATACACTTACCTTTAACTCTTCCCTTTTGCGAGCATAACTTTTTTACCGGTTCTTTGGATCATCTTCTTTTTTGCCCGATTCGCCTTGTTTTTTTCACTTAAACTCTGCAGCAAGAAAGTAAAATATCATAATGGGAAATTAAGTAATGTTATTTAAAGTGGAAGAGTATTTCACACCTTAGTGTTTTCTTTATTCCAATACTTCACAAGCTTCTTCCATCGTTTTTTTTGCACTTGCTTTGCCCTAGATCTTATTTGTTGCTTAACTGACAAAGACGGATCATGGTAGTGTTCCTTAACTCTTGCCCTCCAGTTCTTCACCTTCCGCCCAAATGATTGCAATATCCATTTTTCTCCAGCTTCCGGAATATCAAATTTTGTCTAAAAATGTAATAGCTCACATTAGAAAACAAATACTTTATTGTTGGGAATTATGTAAAGTATGAATCATGCCTGATATTACTGATGGATTCTTGAAGTGAAGCTGGATTCTGCTGAAGACATGATTATGCTGAAGTTATATTAGTCGTAGTTGGTTTCTTCGGAAATAGTATTCCGTATATTCTAGAATTAGTTAGGATATACATGAGCTTTATTAGGAAGTGATTGTGTATATCTTATTTAGTTTCATAGTTATACGTTTCTTAGAAAAGAAGTTAGGGTTCCTTGTCTATAAAAGGAACACAATAGAATGTATTTTGGGTGTGCTTAAACAATTGATTAATATAACGATCCATTGAGGATCAAAGAGTTCTTAGTTATCTGTGTTTTATACTTGTATTTATATTCCGCTAAAGAATACAAGTTGTAGAGATTTTATTTTAGTTTGTTTGTGATTACACAAGCGATACTAACGATCTACGAAGCTCAAGATCTATCAAGGTCTTACAGTTTTCAACATTTATTCATTAACATACAAATTTAACATTGTGTACCTTTAAGAGTTCAAGCAAAGCTTTTTTTTTTGCGGCGTCAACTTTATTCCATGGTTTATAAATCGGACAATACTTTCCACTCCTTGAAAGTGTTCCCATGAAATGAGTCAGATGACTAATTTTGTCGTTAATAGGTTGTCCGTGTTCATTAACTAAAATAGGAATTCTATCCCCTTTTTCTTGGGCCCAAACTTTTGCCATACGTGTTGGTCCTCTCTTTCTTTTGCTTACAATCCGAACTACAAAAAGTGAACATGATTTACAATAGATACGTATACATTTAAAATACTAAATAATTTGAAATGGAGGCAATATCTTAGCGTTGTATTTTGTCTTGTTTTAATTTAACTTTATTATATATTCTTCTTATATGACACAATATATGATATATGATTTTTAAAACGATGCAATCAAGTAGACCATGTTAAACTGTTTCATTTCGAGCTTGTGTAACTACATGGTTTTCTTCATTTTCAGAATGCTCAGCTTGAATATCTTCTCCGAGTAGATCATCGGCGTCATTTGTTAAATCGTTAACATTCTCCAAATCATCCTCATTCTCCAAATCATCCTCATTCTCCAAATCATCCATGTCTTTATCTACATCATCTTCTGAAGTAGCTTGTTGTTCAATATCTTCATTCATAGGTATGTCTTCGATATCATCATTTTCAACATCATAAAGGTCTTCATTGTTATCTATATTAAAAAAAAAAAAAAAAAAAAAAACCAAGTAAGCACCGAAAACAGTTAACTGAATATACACTTAATAGTAATTTAATATCATATATATAGTATTTGAAATTTATGTATAGTTACTGATCGGTCCCGAACCGTCAAGTTTTCTCACACAAGCCGGTCACTTGTGAATGGCCGACCGTAAGGAACTTAAAACGGTTCAGACACAAATACAATGAAGATCAGGAGAGTATAGTGTTTCCCCAGGTCGTTAAGTCCCAACGAGCCGTGCGAGAATAATCAAACGTGTAGTGATCGAGAGATTTGAACGGAAAAGAGGGATTGATTATGAACAATTATACCTAAAGGAAAAGTATATAAACTACAGGGGCTTAAATGCAAATTAAAGAGAATTAAAAAGATAAAAAATATTAAATAAACGCTATCACTATTTGCAAAATGATGTTTTTGTTTTTATGTTTTTATAAAACTGAATTAAAAACTACGCGACGTACAAATGAAAATATGAAACTGAAGCAGTATTAATCCTAAAAATATGAAAATGACATTTTTACAAACCTAATGATAAAAGAAAATTTATAGAAAAAGAAAATTATTTTTAAAACTATTTATCTACTTATTATTAATTAAAAACTAATTTTAACTATTTAATAATAACCTAAAATACAAGAAAATATAAAATAAAGCTAGAAAAATGAAATTATGACTTGGAAAAATCTAAAATAATAAAAGAGAATTTTAAAAACTATTTTTGTATTTTTCTGATTATTTTTGTATTTTCTATGAATTAAAAACTATTAAAAACTAATTAAATTACTTAAAAATACAAATTTAACTAAGAAAAATCTGAAAAAATATTTTTTTGACTTTTTATATTTATCTAAACTTAAGAAAAATGAAAAATTATTTTTTTGAAGCTTTTCTTAATTAATTGTATTAAAAGCTAATTAAAAATGCTTAAAAACTTATTTAAATTAAGAAAAATAGAAAACAAACTTGGAAAAATCTGAAAAAATCAAGATAAGCTTAAAATAATATTAAGAATATAGGAAAAATAGAAAAACAAGTGCTTGTGTGAAGGAAAATGAAACTGCAACTACAAGTGCTTATGAATAAGCACTTTAAATAAGCCAAAAGCTACAAACAAGCATCAAACTGAAACAGAAGCTAAAATATGCTAAAACTACCCAATTGCAACTAATCTCAACTGCTTTAAACCTCTATATTGCAAATTGATCAGATTTTATGATTTGAGCTTATTGCTTAAAAACAGTGTGAGACTACTACTTTTGGACTAAAGCACAAACTACAAAATAAGCTAAAAATGAAAATGAGAAGTTGGAACTTAATCTAGACCTGGCTGGGACCTAGTAAACCAAAATTGAGCCAGAGATGAGCTCTGATGAACTTGTTGCAAGGGGCAACTTTCTGTGCACACTCGTATACACGAGTGTGTACAGGGGAACTAAGCCCATTTTAACAAGCTATTCAAGAGCTTATAAAAAAATCACAAAAATACACAAAAAATGATAATAAGAAAGTGGACCAGTAGAGGTTATAAAATCCAGAGTTTGACATGATTTGGCCCAAAACTGAGTCCATGAAAATTCATCTCAGTTGGGCTAAAACTGAGTTTTTGCAAATTGACTTTTGAAGCAATTATGAAAAGTTGACTAACTTGAACTTTGATTCAAGATGGTGGACTGAGATTAATGTAATAAGGTGAAATGACACTTCTGCAAGCAATAACTATGAATTCTAAGCTCAAAACAACCTTTTGATCTTGCAAAATCCCAACAGTAAGCAGATTGAGACAGTTAACAATTGATTTTGACCTTTGTTGTTCTAGAGTGCAAATAACTGACTCAAATGAGTCTAATGTGCCTAAAGGGGACTTACCAAACTGATTTTAACCACTTTTAAACACTGCAAATCCAAAAATCAGCTTAAACCAAACACCACTGTATTGACAGATATGCAATCAAAACTGAGCTAAATACTAAACTAGCTAAAGCTATTGATCAAACTGAGCTTAACTATCCTAAATACAACTAAATAAACACATTTCAACTATTTAAAACTACAAATACAAGTACACACAAAATATGCAAACTGATATTGAAATGAAAATGAGATATCTTACTCACATGTGTCCAACTAGTTTGCAGGCTAAAACCAGACCCCAAGACCACTACACTAAGCCATTTCCAACCCAATACCAGACCTTTGCATCTACCATTATCCATTTCCAAATCCAACCGCACCCAGTTTCACTTTCTTTGACCAAGAATGAAACTTGCTTAAAAATAACCAGTAAGCTTAACAAAAGCTTTAATAAGCTGAAATAAACTTGTTTGAACTAGAGATAAGCTATTAGAAGCTTTAACATAAGATTTTGAAACTCAATTTTTTAACAATGAATATGAAAGCATGGAACTGAAATGAAACTTTGAATTAGAACTTTAAAACAGATTACAATGATAAAATCACTTGAGTTTATATCAAAGAAACAAAAGATTACATTTTAAAACTTAAACTAGAATATTTATTCTAAAAACGACATACAAAGGAAATTAAAACTAACTACTCCTTTTGCTTGCTTCTTCTCTCCCTTTTATAGCTCCAAATGTCTTCTCCCATTCCTCTGATTGATTCCCACTAAAAATCCTGGCCATAGGATTGGTTAGGAAGATATTGGCCATTGGATTGGTTTTGGCGGGAAATGGTATTTGACCTGTTGTGGGTTGAGTGAAATGGAGGAGGATGCATTTAATGTATCTTGGAGTGTTGTTAAGGATGAGGGGACATGGAGGAGTGATAGTAAGGAGGGGGGATGGGAAGCCTGGTTTTGCAGGTGAGCAAGTGGGGAAGGAAGAAAAAGGGCGCCAAGGGGGTGTTTTGTTTGACTTGGGATTTGACTGGGCTTTATTATATTGAAGGGGGTCAAAATGGAGGGGTCCAAATGGGTTATTGGCTGGGGTCCAAAGTAGTTTGTGACAAGGGTCCAAGGTCAAAAAGGTTTTAATAACCAAGGACCTAATGTGTAATTTCTAAAAATCAAGGGACCTAGGCTGCCAATTTGAAAAGTTGTTCCAAAGGACCAAAAGTGACAAGTTCCAATAGTACAAGGACCAAACTTGACATTTTCCAATTTCCAAGGACCATTTTTGACAATTTTAAACTTGGAGGACCAAACTTGTAATTTCTCAAAACTTTTGATATTTTTCACCAAAGGACTAATTTTGACAAGTTATGATTTAAAAGGACCTTTGGTGATTTTTCTTTTGAAATTAAAGCTCGGGGACTATTTCGACAATTTTTGAAACTTGGGGGACTGAAACTGCCAATTATGCAAACTTAGCTCATTTTTCATCCGATTTTGAACATTTTGCATCTGAAACATATAAAATGCAATTTTGGAATATTTTCAGTATTTTGATGCATTTCTGAGCATTTTTAAACGTTTTGCAGTTCAGATTGACCCAAAATGATGAGTATTTACACACTCATCAATCCCCCACACTAAACTATTGCTAGTCCCTAGCAATCTTTTGAGAAAAACTTAATGGATTTGAATCTCTTTACCAAAAGCCATTACTTTTGGAGTAGCCAAATGTTTCAGTTCAAGTAAGAACCATGGTACATCGATAACCATGTGATTTTGAGCAAACCACCAGCTTCCAACGGATTTGATTTGTCTTTACCGAAGCCGTTTGCTTCGGACTAGCCAACTCTTAGATAAATTATCAATATTATCTTTGGTGAGCTGATTACCAATTATGGTTTTTCCATTGCCTTTACCACAAGCCATAAACTTGCGGGCTAGCCAACTCTTCACTAGTTTAAGGATATGGTGAAATTTGAATACCATACAATTTTGGGCAAATTGCAAGCCGTCAACAGATTTGAGATATCTTTACCAAGAGCCGTTTGCTCCTGGATTAGCCAATCCTTTTGTTTATTTGACAAGGCGGACTGATAACCATAAGTTGAGTAAGTGTAGAACACTTACTCCAAAAAAAAAAAATTGGCCAAAAATGGGGGAATTGGGTGGTATAATTACATGATAAAATTCGTGAGAATTCCCCCCCACACTTAGAAATGAATATTGCCCTCAATATTCAAAGTACCGGCGGTTATGCCGAAACATAGAACGTAAAAAGGAAATACTACGGCCATTATTTGAAAGAGATTTTTTTTTTTTTTTTTTGAAACTTGCATATATACACAACATGTGGGGCAACCCCCCCCCCCCCCACACTAGGGTGGTAGAATTATAGAAAGAAGTCAGAAATATGGGTGAAAACCCATATGGCATGCTACTGTTTTTGATTCCCGAGTCGCTAGCTTGACTCGACCCCGTATTCATTTGTTCATGGGGAAGCAAAGTGGAAGAAACAATCTCCATCGGACTTTCATTCAAGACGTTTGGACAAACATTTGAAGCACGTGAAAGTTCCACACCGATGAGATATAATCCCGGCTCAAGATAATGGTACATGGAGATGCCGGGATCAAAGATAATGTCTTCATTCCCGAAGGAGTGAAGAACAGGAGAAGTCACATCATATGTGAGGAATGGAAGAAAGATGTTTATAACAATTAGGATCCATTCTTCATCCTCAAAATCAAATTTTATAGTTTCCTTAATGTGTATTTCATCATTAAAGCTCTTTTGGTTATTTTCAACAATTACCTCGGGAGGAGAGGCGGGTGGTGTCCTCAATAAGCATGTCTCCCCCCCGGTCAAGATCAAGATCAAAATAGAAATGATCATACTCCGGAGGAGATATGATGTGAGAGAGTTCACCGGAGAACTCCTCAGGATCTAGATCAAAGAGAAACGAATCATACTCGGGAAGAGAAAGATGAAAGGTGGGATTGCCACTACTCTCCTTTTTAGTATAATCGTCATCAAAGCGGAATATTTCAAATTCTGGAAGAGAATCATTGGAAAAAGCCTCAAACTCAAGAGATGTTTCGGGCTTTTCCAAGATAGATTTACTATCCTCTACGGGGATAGGAGTTGAAGCTGGCTTAGCACAAAATGATTTGATCTTAGAAATGAGGAGATTTACATTGAACAATTTTTCACGAAGTATCTCATCCTCAATTTCCGGATCATCGAATCTATCACTTCCTCTAGCTTAGAAGGTAAGTTCTCGACATAATCGATGTCTCCACAAGATAAAGAATCGTTAAACGAAGTACAATCGTTGTCAGAATCGGAGAACATATCAACATGATCATTTGGAATGTCAAGAGGAGGGTAAGAATCATCATCAAGAGGCTTATCACACATATTGCCGGAGATAACCTCGGACTCACTTGGGGTTAGGAAAAGGTTCTCAACACGAGACGATTCCATTTCTGGAATAGTGCTAAGAGGCTCGTCCCCCATTATGAGAGAGTCAACGGGTTCAACAATGTTTGAAGAAATAGAATCATCGACCTCTTCCAAAAGGACGTCACTTCCCTCAACCGGTGTGAGTGAAGGGGAAGAGTCGGTAATGAAAGGCTCAGAAACGGGATTGGTTGTAGCCGACAAACTCACATAATATTCTTTCATTTGAATGGAATCCTCATCATCATCGAAAACGAAAGTCTTGTGATATTGGGTTGATGTAGCATTATAAACCTCGTCATCGGTGGCTTGACAATCGTAAAAAGGATGGGGACCACCACAATAATCACATCTTTTGGAAACGGTATCAACGGGCTCTAGTTTTTGCTTCACGCATCGAATATCATTGGTAAGCTCAGCCATCTTAACCGGTTTGTTTCTTGATGTCGGAACTTTCGATTTGTTCTCGATGATCGTCAATATATCCCTTGGGGTACGATACAAGATATTGCCACCGGCTGTATTAAGTGAATCTTGATCGGTTTTAAGCGTTGTAGAATATATCGATCCAAGTATTTCCAGAAACCATGATGTGGGCATTTTCGTAGGAGATCTTTGAATCTTTCCCATGCCTCACCGAAACTTTCATCAAAACGCTGTTGGAAGTTTATAATCTCGTTCTTAAGATTTTCCGTCTTAGAATAAGGAAAGAAACGATTTACAAATTTTGAAACGAGATCCTCCCAAGTAGTGATCGATCGAGGGGGTTCTTTATCGAGCCAATTCCGGGCTACCCTCTCGAGAGAGAATGAGAATAACATCAACTTAATTGTGTCACGGGGAACATCCTTATATTTTATAGTCGAAATTAGCTTATCAAACCATCGGATGTGAGCATAGGGATCGTTCCTCTCGAGACCATAGAATGGATTTGACATAATTAGTTGAA
Organism: Chrysanthemum makinoi; assembly: GCA_910596185.1. Taxonomy (NCBI): domain Eukaryota; kingdom Viridiplantae; phylum Streptophyta; class Magnoliopsida; order Asterales; family Asteraceae; genus Chrysanthemum; species Chrysanthemum makinoi. The sequence goes on from OU343221.1 coordinate 316,688,430, forward strand.
TTAAACCGGTGTTTATCTCGAAATTCTCGGAAAGAATCTCCGGTACAACGATAGCATCTTCGTAACCCTCGATGGGTACTTGGAGCATTTCTAACATCATACGCGTGTCCGCCATTAGAATTAAACATAAGAGGGAAAAGAAGAGAATTAAACGGTTATGAGGATAAAGACGAGTATTTTTGGGGTTTTATGAAGAAAACGAGTGCACATGCACAAAAACACAATCAACCAAAACGAAACTGAAAAACACAAAGAACTTAAACCAATAATCACAAGCGTATTCGTGCAAGTGACACAAAGGCAAGTTTTAAATCTTTGGTTTGGGAACTTATTATGATAACACTCAAGTTGTGAAGTGTTATATGATTGATGTATTCTATTTATTTAAAATAACAAACAAAAATCTTTTTGTATTTTTATCTTTTACATATATACAAAGAAAAGAAAAATATTTTTGTGTTTTATACGTTTTTGGATGTTTTTGGGTTTTTGAATTTTTTTTATAAGAAAATATATATATATAGATAGATGGTATGAACAAAGAGTGAGTTTTCAAATCACTAATCTGCTAGACGGAAGATAATTAGCACAGCTCCCCGGCAGCGGCGCCAAAATTTTGATCCGCTCCAAACCGTCAAGTTTTCTCACTCAAGCCGACCACTTGTGAATGGCCGACCGTAAGAAACTTAAAACGGTTCAGAAACGAATGCAATGAAGATCAGGAGAGTATAGTGTTTCCCCAGGTCATTAAGTCCCAACGAGCCGTGCGAGAATAATCAAACGTGTAGTGATCGAGAGATTTGAACGGAAAAGAGGGATTGATTATGAACAATTATACCTAAAGGAAAAGTATATAAACTACAGGGGCTTAAATGCAAATTAAAGAGAATTAAAAAGATAAAATATATTAAATAAACGCTATCACTATTTGCAAAATGATGTTTTTGTTTTTATGTTTTTATAAAACTGAATTAAAAACTACGCGACGTACAAATGAAAATATGAAACTGAAGCAGTATTAATCCTAAAAATATGAAAATGACATTTTTACAAACCTAATGATAAAAGAAAATTTATAGAAAAAGAAAATTATTTTTAAAACTATTTATCTACTTATTATTAATTAAAAACTAATTTTAACTATTTATGATTTGAGCTTATTGCTTAAAAACAGTGTGAGACTACTACTTTTGGACTAAAGCACAAACTACAAAATAAGCTAAAAATGAAAATGAGAAGTTGGAACTTAATCTAGACCTGGCTGGGACCTAGTAAACCAAAATTGAGCCAGAGATGAGCTCTTATGAACTTGTTGCAAGGGCTGCAACTTTCCTGTGCACACTCAGTATACACTGAGTGTGTACAGGGGAACTAAGCCCATTTTAACAAGCTATTCAAGAGCTTATAAAAAAATCACAAAAATACACAAAAATGATAATAAGAAAGTGGACCAGTAGAGGTTATAAAATCTAGAGTTTGACATGATTTGGCCCAAAACTGAGTCCATGAAAATTCATCTCAGTTGGGCTAAAACTGAGTTTTTGCAAATTGACTTTTGAAGCAATTATGAAAAGTTGACTAACTTGAACTTTGATTCAAGATGGTGGACTGAGATTAATGTAATAAGGTGAAATGACACTTCTGCAAGCAATAACTATGAATTCTAAGCTCAAAACAACCTTTAGATCTTGCAAAATCCCAACAAGAAGCAGATTGAGACAGTTAACAATTGATTTTGACCTTTGTTGTTCTAGAGTGCAAATAACTGACTCAAATGAGTCTAATGTGCCTAAAGGGGACTTACCAAACTGATTTTAACCACTTTTAAACACTGCAAATCCAAAAATCAGCTTAAACCAAACACCACTGTATTGACAGATATGCAATCAAAACTGAGCTAAATACTAAACTAGCTAAAGCTATTGATCAAACTGAGCTTAACTATCCTAAATACAACTAAATAAACACATTTCAACTATTTAAAACTACAAATACAAGTACACACAAAATATGCAAACTGATATTGAAATGAAAATGAGATATCTTACTCACATGTGTCCAACTAGTTTGCGGCTAAAACCGACCCCAAGACCACTACACTAAGCCATTTCCAACCCAATACCAGCACTGCATCTACCATTATCCATTTCCAAATCCAACCGCACCCAGTTTCACTTTCTTTGACCAAGAATGAAACTTGCTTAAAAATAACCAGTAAGCTTAACAAAAGCTTTAATAAGCTGAAATAAACTTGTTTGAACTAGAGATAAGCTATTAGAAGCTTTAACATAAGATTTTGAAACTCAATTTTTTAACAATGAATATGAAAGCATGGAACTGAAATGAAACTTTGAATTAGAACTTTAAAACAGATTACAATGATAAAATCACTTGAGTTTATATCAAAGAAACAAAAGATTACATTTTAAAACTTAAACTAGAATATTTATTCTAAAAACGACATACAAAGGAAATTAAAACTAACTACTCCTTTTGCTTGCTTCTTCTCTCCCTTTTATAGCTCCAAATGTCTTCTCCCATTCCTCTGATTGATTCCCACTAAAATCCGGCCATAGGATTGGTTAGGAAGATATTGGCCATTGGATTGGTTTTGGCGGGAAATGGTATTTGACCTGTTGTGGGTTGAGTGAAATGGAGGAGGATGCATTTAATGTATCTTGGAGTGTTGTTGAGGATGAGGGGACATGGAGGAGTGATAGTAAGGAGGGGGGATGGGAAGCCTGGTTTTGCAGGTGAGCAAGTGGGGAAGGAAGAAAAAGGCCAAGGGGTGTTTTGTTTGACTTGGGATTTGGACTGGCTTTATTATATTGAAGGGGGTCAAAATGGAGGGGTCCAAATAGGTTATTGGCTGGGGTCCAAAGTAGTTTGTGACAAGGGTCCAAGGTCAAAAAGGTTTTAATAACCAAGGACCTAATGTGTAATTTCTGAAAATCAAGGGACCTAGGCTGCCAATTTGAAAAGTTGTTCCAAAGGACCAAAAGTGACAAGTTCCAATAGTACAAGGACCAAACTTGACATTTTCCAATTTCCAAGGACCATTTTTGACAATTTTTAAACTTGGAGGACCAAACTTGTAATTTCTCAAAACTTTTGATATTTTTCACCAAAGGACTAATTTTGACAAGTTATGATTTAAAAAGGACCTTTGGTGACTTTTCTTTTGAAATTAAAGCTCAGGGACTATTTCTGACAATTTTTGAAACTTGGGGGACTGAAACTGCCAATTATGCAAACTTAGCTCATTTTTCATCTGATTTTGAACATTTTGCATCTGAAACATATAAAATGCAATTTTGGAATATTTTCAGTATTTAGATGCATTTCTGAGCATTTTTAGACGTTTTGCAGTTCAGATTGACCCAAAAATGATGAGTATTTACACACTCATCAGTTACCATCAGATCTCAAGTCACGCTCCCCGTGGTCATGATCGTTGTCAATTGCAACTAAGTTTCTCACAGTTGCAGTTAATCTCCCTCTGTTGACAGAATTTGGTTGATCATTTCTCGTTTGGACTTGGTCGGACACCTGTACCCTACTACGTATTGCCCTCCCTGTATCAATCTGTTGTCCCTTTTGCGATTGAGATTCTGAAGATGTTAGCCCACTGGAGACATTCGGAGCACTCATTCGTTTTTGTGCTAAATTTTTATATCTAGTCATGGACTGTGGAGCAATGTATTTTCGATTCTGTTTCATGCAAGTAGAATTGTTAGAAAACAAACATAAAGAAAATATAGTAGCCAAATTTATTATTCGTACCTTTTTATTTGTTTGTGTAGCCGCTTCTTTTGGGTTATCTTCCTCAGCATTAAGATGGAAGTCTGAACCAGACATATAATCTGCATCTTTCCCACCGGTATCCGTTGGTTTCTTTTTCTTTTTCTTTGTTTTGTCACTCTCTACTAGACTTGTCAAAGACTTAGCAAGATTTTTCACTCCCAAAGCTTGTAATCTCTGTTGGTTTTCTTGAATCCTTGTCCTTCTGGACATTTCATAATCATTCGTATTTCTCGTGGTGATTTGGCGTTGCATCCTGTTATTTTCCATAACTGGTGCACAAAACAAATAAATTTATTATGAGATTGCAAAGAACAATAGTCATTTGAGAACAACAAAACTGAAATCAAATCACTATCTGTTACATGTTACAGAATGAAATACATTATCTACAAACAAAAAATAGACGCAAATCCTTCAGTTACATGTCACAGAATAAAATACATTAGCTAGAAACTGATATCAAATCACTATCACTATCACTACCCAAATCCTTTGACCCAACTTTATACAGGTATACCAACATTCATTTAAATTAAACAGAGCAACTTAAATACAACTTGTACCACATCAGAAATAAGCAGCACTTATGATCACATATGAGACTCATCACAAGAGGTCAACCAAACACATACCCGAACCCACCATTTCCCACACTAATAATGTATAACAATAACAATGTATAACAATGATAATACCAATAATAATAACAATAACAATAACAATAATAATAATAATAATAATAATAATAATAATAATAATAATAATAATAATAATAATAATAATAATAATAACAACAATAATAATAACAACAAGAGAGGTTTGCATTACCTGTTGAGTCAGATCTTCTTTCAAAAGTGAAAACCCACGACCCTTGTTTTGCTGCCCACATACAACCCTAAACCAAAATTGAGATTTTAACCGTCTGTGAAAAACGATTTCCATTAATAAAATCGAATCAAATACTTGATTTCTGAAAAGATATGCTTGATTTTCGCAGCGCCAAAAGTTATTTATGAATCTAAATTTTTCCCCAAAAATTTTAAGCGGGTTGTGAACGTGGGTTTGTATGTGAAACTAAATTTTAAGCGGGTTGTAAGTTTTCCCCTATAATTAGATTTATAATTAAATTAACTAATAGTAGTATATAGTATATGAAATGTATTATATATTATTGTATATATATAATATATAAGTATTTTATTGTATGTGAAACTAAAATTGAAGTAGATTTGGCATTCGTTTTCCGACTTCCGGGTCAAACAACAATATCAATATGATGTAGTAATCGGTCTCTGTTGTATCTTACTGCCCGAAATGGAGCGGCTCCAGATAGTTCATTTGTTTTACGCCGGCGTTATTTAAAATGTTGCTATTTTCTTACAGACGGGATTTATCCTACGTGGTCTACGTTTGTTAAAGCGTATCCGCATCTAGTTGACCCGAAAGATAAAGTGAGATGTAGGACAATAAACCACACTAGAGTCATATATGCCATTGGTGAATCAATGAGACGGACATGCATGGAACCCTATGAATTATGAAATGGCTCGGGTTTGAAACTGGGAGTGAGATATCATATCATAATCAGAGTGTCATATCAAAAGGTTCATATCCAATGTTGCAAAAATCGCGAATCAGTAGTCGGGCGGTCGACCACCTTGTAGCTTGTAATCGGTCTGGGCGGGATGAATCGGTGATAGGGTATAATTTGATGTATAATTACCCGGTCGTTGCTCGGGTTATCAAATAAGGGCCCGTTTGGTTGGTGGGTGTTGCTTTGGATTCGGGATTGATTTGGTAAAAACGTAAAGTTTATGAAATAATAACTTTGAAAAAGCTAATATGATTAACTCTCAACGGATGCGGTCGTTCATTTATATCGTCAAGAGTTTTTACGTAAGTCGACTTCCCATGACGTCACATTCCGGGGATGCTTTGTAGCCTATATTCTACACATATTGAACGGAGGATTTGTCCTAGGCATTTGCGAGGCCAATATACGCGAGGTGATCATAAAGTGCCGACTATTGTGATTGAATGTATTGCCGCATGAAGTCGAGATAGGATAGTAATCCAACACGAGCCCAGAAACATAACATATCATATCATATAACAGATAATCCACTAACTGTAGATAACAGATATAGGATGCATCCATACTTCCCTGCAGATAACATAGTGGCCAAACATATACTTGAGCTCATAACAAAAATTTGTATAAATTAGTTTATCTAGCTTTGAAGTAATAATTACTTTTGCAAGCTTATGTAAAAATTACTTTTGCAATTTTGACTTTTAATTTCTAATTTTTAGATATAAATTAGTTTATCTAGCTTTGAAGTAATAATTAGGCAATTAATTAAGAAATAGCTTAAAAATAAATTGTAAAAGTATTTCTAATTTTAAGATCCAAATCCACATCATTCCACCATCCAAAATTGCCAACAGGAATCACCACCATCATCAAGACCAGGTAATACCTCATAAATGAAACCCTAATCGTTTTTGCTAAATTTTTATGAAACAACATATGTGGTTAATTGAATTAGGCTCCATTTCTTTTTGTTGAAATTATATGTGGTTTTTTGTGGTTAATTGAATTAGGTTTAAGATGGATACGAGTTGGATGTCTTTACCTAGATTTACCATTGAATATAAAAAAGGTCTTGACGACTTTCTTGATCATATATTCTATAATGAGGGTTAAAATGGACAGATTTCATGTCCATGTATTGATTGTGGTAATCAGATATGGGTAGATCGGACGGAGGCTACAACACATCTGTTATGTGTCGGGTTTATGAAAGGTTATACAATTCCACCTTTCAGTTCCAAATCAAGTGATGCTCCAATGTTGGATGCTGAAGATGACATGCAAAGGTTGGTGAATGATTCCTTCCATCGGTTTGGTGATGACACACTAACCGATGACATGGGAACACAAACTGAAAGTATGAGTATGCCAAACCTAAAGGCGAAAAAATTTTATAAAGTGTTGGGAGAGGCAAAGAAACCACTATATCCTGGGTGTAAGTTATCCGTTCTTTCTTTTATCATTAGACTATTTCATGGTAAGTGTGTTGGGAAATGTAGTGATAATGGTTTCAGCAAGATGCTAGATACAATGAGGGAAGCCTTGCCCGATGCTTCTATACCAAAGTCATTGTATGAACTAAGGAAGATAATTCGAGAGTTGGGACTTAGTTATGATAAAATTAAAGCATGTCCTAATGATTGTATCTGTATCTGGAAAGAAAACATTAATAAAACAGAATGTGATATATGCCATACGTCAAGGTATAAAGCAAGTGAAGATGATTGTACAGATGAGTCAACCACGGTGATACACGTAAGAAGATTGGAGCAAAGGTGTTGCGTCATTTTTCGCTCTTACCACGATTGCAAATGTTATTTATGTCATCTAAAACAGCCGCCTCCATGAGATGGCATGAAGAGAGTCGCACGAAAGATGGTTACTTGAGACATCCTACAGATTCCCCGGCATGGAAAGCATTTGATTTTAAGTATGATAAGTTTGCCAAAGAATCTCGTAATGTCACGCTTGGTTTAGCGAGTGATGGGTTTAACCCTTTTGGAACAATGAGTGTTTCTCATAGTACATGGCCTGTTGTTTTGACGCCATATAATCTACCTCCTTGGATGTGCATGCAGAAACCTTATTTCTTACTAACGTTACTTATACCGCCCATCGCTCCGGGAATAATATAGATGTCTATATGGAACCATTAGTTGCTGAGCTAAATGAGTTGTGGGATCGTAAAGGAGTAGACACTTATGATGCATCAACAAAAAGTAACTTTCGGATGCGTGCTTGTTTGTTATGGACGATCAGTGACTTTCCTGCTTATGCAAATTTATCCGGATGGAGCACCAAAGGTAAACTTGCATGTCCTAACTGCCATAAACATACAAAATCAACACGCTTGAGTCATGGCAAAAACAATGTTTTATGGGACATCGTCGATATTTGCCTACTGATCATGCTTTTAGAAGAGATACAAACTCTTTTGATGGCACAGAAGAACTAGACAGGCAACCCCGTGGCTTAAGAGGACAAGAAGTAGTTGATGAGTTAGATGGTTTTGAAGTTAAATTTGGAAAACTTGTGAAGAGCAACCCAAATTTACCTTTTAATTGGAAGAAGAAAAGTATATTTTTTGAGTTACCGTACTGGAAAGATAACTTGCTACGCCATAATCTAGATGTAATGCATATTGAGAAGAATGTTTGTGACAGTGTCCTTAGAACGCTAATGAATCTAGATGGGAAGACCAAGGATCATATAAAAGCACGCCTAGATTTACAAGAAATGGGCATTAGACCTGAACTTCATCCTATAGTTCAAGATAACAACAAAGTTTATTTGCCACCTGCTTGTTTCTCAATGGATAAAAAGAGAAAGATATTTTTTGTCGTGTGCTTAAGAAGGTGAAAGTTCCGGATGGTTATGCGCTAATATATCAAGATGCGTAGAGTTAAAACCTCCAAAACTATTTGGACTTAAAAGTCATGATTGCCATATTTTGATGCAGCAGTTGCTTCCCATTGCCTTGCGAAATGTGTTGCCTAAGCACGTGCGCTATATTGTGATGAAGCTATGTCGTTACTATAAACAATTATGTGCAAAGGTTCTTAATCCAAATGATTTGGTTCAAATGGAAACCGAGATTGGAAAAATACTTTGTGATTTAGAAAGGATTTTTCCGCCATCATTCTTTGATGTCATGGTTCATCTTTTGGTTCATCTTGCTTGAGGCCGATTAGGAGGGACAGTTCATTACCGTTGGATGTATCCAATCGAGAGGTGCACATTACTATTATAGTAAATACCTTTATTAACAAATATTATTGAATCTAAAATTATTGGTTTTGATATCTCAGGTATTTAGCTACATTAAAATCTTACGTGCGAAAAAGGAATAACCCGGAGGGTTCCATTGCAGAAGGATATCTAGCTGAAGAGTGTGTGTCGTTTTGTTCATTGTACTTATCCAGTGATGTTGAGACCGTACATAATAAGACAAGTCGAAATAATGATGACGATGGTTATGAGGATGTTTTACCTATCTTTTCTATGGCGGGTCGACCGATTGGTGCTACAAAGGTAGAAATGATGGAACTTGACATTTTGGCTAAAGCACATTCATATGTGTTGTTCAATTGTAGTGAAGTTGATGAATTTCAAACGTAAGTAATTATATTAGTTGTGAGTTTCATAAATTATATTATACGATTAATAGTTGTCGTTGTTATCATCATTATCATCTGTTAACACTGCAGTGAACATCTGGCGTTGGTTCATCATCAAAATCGGAGAAAATGTAAGCGTGACATTCAACGTTTACATAGTGAGACTTTTGAGTCGTGGTTTCAAGATCATGTAAGGCATATACACAGGTTTATTACTTTTGAAAAATAATTATAATGACATAGCATTTTCGACCTACTAATAACAAAACAATTAACACATCTTGCCTTATTTCAGGTTGAGGAGCTACATGCTAGAGGGGATCACAAAATCACAGAAAGTCTAAGGTGCTTGGCAAGTGGTCCATCTGAGTATGTGAAAAATATAAGGGATTTATCATAAATGGTTTCCGATTTCACACAAAAGATGTAGAACATAATAGGAAAACACATAATAGTGGGGTTAATCTTCAGGCCATGACAAACAGTTACTCGAGTGCTACAGATAACAATCCTATCGCGGGAGATGTAACTTACTACGGGGTTTTGAATGATATAATTGAGTTGGAGTATGGTATTGACAAGAAAGTAGTTTTGTTCGATTGTGATTGGATTTCGAATGGTTCAAGGAAAAAAGAAGATGACAACGTGTTTACTATATTGAATTTTGAAGGATTGAAGGCTCATAACGAGCCTTTTATACTAGCTTCTCAAGCACATCAAGTATTTTACGTTGCAGATAGTGTTGACAAAGGATGGCAAATTGTGATCAAGACAGCCCGGACATGTTTATGACATGGATGAACAAACAAGTCTTGATGACGTGGAAACACATTTACAGGGTGACTCATTTATGTGTCCTCAACATGACGAAACAATGGATATTGAATTGGTTAGAGGTGGTTTCGATGGAACCGTTGTGGACAACAATGACTTAGTTATTGCCGATGAAGAAGATCCAGTTGAAGAAGCTTAATGATTTCAATTAGGTAAATAATAATAGTCCCTGTTTTTATGTAAAATTAGTTGAGCAGTACATTAATACCCATGCTAACCTCGGGAAGTTCAAGAATAATGATGGGTTAGCATTTAAATAATAAAGTGCATGCTGATCCTAGTTAGCTTCCACCCTTCAGCAGAAACACGACAACGCTTTTAATCTTCAGCAGAATCTCTTCTTGGCAGATTCGCTTCTACTTCAGCAGAATCCTTTGGCAGTATTGACAGCAGAATACCTACTTCGCATAATTCCCAACAATCCTCCCCTAAATTGGAATATGACTTGGTTAAGTTCCAGTTTCCTAACCTTGAAAGATCTTAGAGACTGCAGTAATAGAGGATTGTTCTCAAACATCAGTAGCAAAGAACCAAGAATAAGCTCATCTCTATGATGACCAATCTTTGAAACGCCAGGTCTTTGCAACAACAATTGACATAGTGTACATCAAAACTCATTAGTTGCATACTATTCTCATCACATCTAGGTGTGTTAACTCCTGAGAGAGGTGAATCATTGAAAATAATGGATTTGATGTCTCTTTACGAATAGCCATTACTACTGGAGTAGCCAAATGTTTAAGTTCGAAAACTATGGTACACCGATAACCATCTGATTTATTGGCAAACCCGAAACCATATAAACGGGTTTGATGTGTCTTTACCTGTAGCCGTTTGCTCGGGACTAGTCAATTCTTAGAATTGGTGAATTGATAACCAAATATGGATTCTGTTGCCTTTACCACAAGCCATATACTTGTGGGCTAGCCAATTCTTGGATTCCAAAAGGAATATACCATGGTGAATTGATGACCATACAACACTCAGCAATAAAGCATGGGTGGTTGCAGACCCTATGATTTTGAGCAAATCATTACAGCTATCAACAGATTTGATGTGTCTTTACCAAAGCTGTACCCTTTGGACTAGCCAACTCTTCGATATACACAAGGTATATCTGGTGAGTTAAAAGCCATCAACTATGAACAACAAACCTGCAAAAGAAAGTTAGTTTTTTTTTTTTTTTTTAACTAAGAAAGAAACTACCAAGTGTATATAATACAAATAGTACCAAAAGGAATATAAGGCAGAAGACCATGAGAGATACCATTATGACGATGAAGAAGCAGCTTGATCTTGAAGGAGGTGAGTCTTGATCAATCTAACCAGTTGTTCAGCCTGTGGTCTTTCATTTCCCACTGGATCTGGAGGAATTTCCAATTTCTGAGTCGGCATCCTCTCCATAAGTCTTTTGGACAATGGGTAAGTTCTTTCGGCAAACATGCAGAGTTGTGATTCCACCATTCGTCTCAACTACATGCACACGAGGCATAGGATAGAATCTCCAGGACTCAACCCGCCATAAATGTGAGTTATGCCAAATGGAATGTCCTTTATTATTGGGAGATTAAGAGCTAAACAGGACATGAAGATCTCCTAATAAAACATCCGAAACCCTGTGGTGCATTGTTGCAGTAATGGGAGGTAACGAGAGTGTACGAGTAAGCAAGTCGCCCTATCTACCAAATGAAGTATTTCCTTCAAAAGGTGAACTCCATAGAAGTTTTGTCCTTTCGATGTATGACATTCAGCTCTTTGTTTGTCAAAGTCCAATTGATCAACACATTTTGATATCCATCAGGAAAATCAGAGGAAGACCCTTCTTTAATAAAGGTTGACTCATCAGCCTCAATATCCAAGGTAGTGATTTTGGCCATCCTCTTCTTCCTCCTTCCAGGCTTATAGATTCCTAAAGATGGTGCATCTTGAGGTTCTTCATTAGATTGGCTGGCACGACTAGAGGAAGGAGAAGCACCTTCACGAATGGCATTCATCCTTACTAGCAAATTTCTAGCCTTTCTAATTTTTAAACTTGCTGTAGCGCTTCGAGCCAACAGATGCCACAGATGGAGTGGGAGCTGGTACATTAGGTGCTTCGAAGAAATGGCAACCTGGTTCAGCAGATGGAGTCTTGTCAGGTGAGCTAGCAATCTCTGTAGGAGTTTTAGCAGAGACCATAGATGGTTCAGCAGAAGGAATCTTGTCAGATGAAGGAGTGGCTTGAGAAATTTCTTCTGAAGTAATCAGTTGAGAGATCGTCTTTGTTGTAATATCATCAAAAGTATCCACTACCTCAACAAACTTTGGTCTTTTGGCCTTTGGTGCAACTTCATTCCCAGCAATCTTTTTCAAGCAGGAAGTGTGAGATGAAGAGTACTTCATGATTTGATTATACTTGTGAATCAAAACATGATCAGGGAAAGCCTTAACTTGCTTCATTGACCCGAGTTATACAGAGTGGAGCTCTGGGTTTTCACCACAAGTCTCATTTGAGCTTTAGTGGGAGGTCTCTCTTTGTTCTTTTGGGCTGTGATGGCTCTCCTCTTTTCAGCTGCTTCTTGCTTCCTTTGTCTTCCACAAGCCATCATCAGTTCCACAAAACTTTCACTGTTGAAGTGCACCTAAGATACTCTGAGCAAGTGAAGGGTTTGATATGACTTGCTGAGTGTAAGCATCCCAATGAGTGTCAGGTAGCTTAGTACGCATTTCATCTAGTTCCCTTTGTCTTTCAGGAGGCAAAACAGACGTAGATTGATCTTCAATCTGTTTAGCCATTTCTTCATCTTTCTTTCTCTCATTACACTCAGCTAGCATTCTCTCTTGTTCTCGCCTTTCCTCTTCACTTACCAAGTCTGGACCAAGCTCATCTTCTACCATTAAACCTTTCCCTTTATCAACAGGCTCCTTAGTACAATCATCTTCAGTAATATCAACTAAAGGAATGTCAGTAGTAACTCCCAAATCAACTTCAGAAGAAACATGTTGTGAGGGTTCTTCAGCAAGAATGGACACGATGGTTTTGTATGACTGAAGATTGACCAAGTTCAGTAGCAACATCCTCCATTGGGGTATCAGTAGATGCAACTTTGACAAACTCTGGTTCCTTGGATACTTCAGTAGATGCTTTATTCAAGTACGATCTCTTTCTCCTTTTATAAAGAACAGGTTCCTTCTTCTTTGAAGATTCCGCAACTACTGATGAAGGATCATTAAGAGACACATCAGCTAACATATCGAGAGACCCATACTGAGGTTCTTCTTCTTCCTCCTCAGAAGAAACCACAAGCTTCCTTTTGGTGCCCTTTTCAAGTCTGTCTCCTAGGTCCTTAACTTTACTCTGTAGTTCTTCAATCTTACTACCAAGAGTAGACTTGGTTTCTGCAAGTTCCTTTTTCAGACTAGACACCTCAGGTGCATACCTGTTCACAAGATCATACACAGATGTGAGAGTAATGGGGTCCTCAGCTCCAGCCAGATTGCTCTGTGGTAATGGGAGCTTCATTGGACCTTTCAGTGGAAATATGGTCATGCTCAAAATGAGGAGGTACCTCATTAAAAGTTTTCCTTTGCGGACTAGGTGTGGTCATCTGTTCGATCAGACTCAAACTCATCAAGAGGATCTTGTGTTGGTGGTGGACTAGGACAATGTGCTAGAGTTGGTGTTGGTGGAGGCTGCTCTGGAGCAACATGAGAAGCTTCAGCAGAAAAGGAGGGGCCCTCATCAATATTAACCGATGGATTGCCATCAGTAGCAACAATTGAAGAGGGTGGGATGCTAGCAACATTCTCCTCATCAGCTGACCTCATTGCCTTGAGGCAACATAGCTTCTGTCAACGGATAATGTGCCCCCTCAAAGTTAGTTCTCATAGAGGCAAAAAGTTTGGGTGACAGAGCTCCTACGGCATAAAAGGCTTGGGTTTGGGTAGAGGTGTCTATGATTATTTGTAAGAATCTAGGGTACATTAAAAACTTATGTTGTTTCCTATTGATATTTTCAACCAAATTGTCAAAAATAAATTTAGAAAAATTATAAGTTATCCCTTAAGATAGACACACAATACCATATGCCAGTTGGGAAGAGAATTGATCCCATGCTTCTGATTTGTTGCTAATGCACTAAAGCAACGTGTGAACCAAGAATCTCCACTTAGGGCAAAAATGCTTTTTCAACCATATGTACGTCACGGTACCTTGATACCCAATAGCTCTCAGCCCCGTGAGTATTTCCTCAGTGCAAGTGTGAAATACCCCATCAGTATCATCCAAGTGAAGCTTTCTCCTAATCAGCTCCTCTGTTACTACATACTCTGTTCCGTCAATCATGGCCGCAATCTCTGTTTCACTCCGTGTGGAAGCAGATGCCCAAAATTGTTTGACCAACGATTCATAAATTGCATTAGGAGAATGCGTTAGGGCATAGTGAATCTTTGATCTTTTCAAGAACTCTACCATAGGTAAATACAGCTCATCACCTTTTGCATTTCCCTGAAACGCAACTTTGTTGTGATCCTTCTTGAATTGAAGAGCCATTTGATGAATTGATATTTTAGGGTTATGTTTCTCGTAACAGTGAGGGTTTTGGGTGTAGGAGAAGAGGGAAGGGTTTTGTTTGAAGTGAAAAATGAGAGTGATGGTTTGGTAGAGGTTTGTGCAAAAATAGTCAAAAGTATTGGCACTGTGTTGTTTGACTACGCTTACGTGTACATCTACTTTGACCATAGACAATTTAACTCTTCAGTAGAAACAGATACTCAATCTTCTGAAGTTATACAATTCAGTAGAAACCAACCCAAGACTAGGATATCTTCGGTAAGATTCTAGAATTAATGTGCCAACTAACTCGCATTAACTTACATTAAACCTCGAACCCGCCTATAAAATCATCCCAATGCATACTTCTCTCACATACTTTTACCCCAAATTACCATCACAAACCCTAGATTCATCATACACCCAATCAACCAAAATTAACCATGAATACTTCACCAGAGGTTGTAAATCCAACCTCTTCTCCATCATCCTCATCATCCATTGATTTCCTCAAGTTTTGGTCATATCCACCTGACCCTCGCCCTTTGACATCCCCATTTCTCTCTTCTTCTAAAGATGATGGTGTAGTGGATCCAAATGAGTCTCCTGATGACTCAGAGGAACCCACTACTGAGATACCTTCATACTCCCAACCTCCAACACCTCAACCTCAACAAAGGCCTCGTGCCGAAAGGGAGGTGGTGCTTGCTCTACCTGCGCCATGTTTTGGTGCATCTTCACACATCGTATAGAGGAAGAGCATAAGGAAGGTGAATGGATTGCTTTTTGGTGAATTCAGCAGATGAAGCATAAATGACACTTTATTTTTCTTCATCATCATTATTTTCATCAATCCATCCTTCCCATTTTGATCCTTAGCTTCCTCGTCCTAGTGGTCATGCATATCCAGCCATCGAGATAGAAGAAATGGGTGGTTATGCAAGTTTTCACGAACGCATATCCAGCATCTAGTGTGAAAGATGTGAGCGATCATGCATATCCAACAGCCTATTAGATGTTGGAATAGATGATATGAACTAGATTAGGATTATGTATAGCTCTGTTCTTGTAGTTGCATTTGAAGTTGATTGAATTTTGTAAGCTGTAAACTGTTTCTTGAATGAATGAATGAACAATTTGACTTCAAATTCTTCTCTATGTACTCGACTTCAGAATCAACTTGTTTACTTCAACACTTTAGTTTCAGTAGAAACAAGCTTCAAAGCTTACTTGACCATTTATAAAAGAATCACACTTGATGAATCTTGGACTTGAACATTGAATAGACAAACTGCACTTGAAATAGATAAAGCGCAACACAAACACAAATACACACAAAAAACGAGAGACAAACAAACAAACTAAAGAATTATTAGCAAGTTGTGAAACCCGTCGTATCCCTTGTGGATACCTTCTTCTTCAGAGATATTGAACTCTTGGAAGTGTTGTCTCAGCATGGACTTCCTCATTCTCCTGGACTCTTCATTCCCACCGAACCTTGCTTTAAGAGCCATCCATATGTCCTTTGCATCATCCATGTGGTGAAAATCACCCAAGTGATCTTCAGGAATAGCTTGAAGAAGGATGGTTCTCACTTTGTGCTCTCTTTGCATAGCTAAAATCTCTTCAGCAGTTTTGGGAGGAGCAATGGTAAAATTACCATCAAGATCTGGGATAGTCTTCTTCAGACTGTTTCCTTCAGCAGATTCTCTTCTTCGCCAGATTCTCTTCTTCGCAGATTCGCTTCTACTTAAGAATACTTGGCGGTATTGTGTAGAATACCTACTTCGCATAATTCCCAATAGATAAGGACAATACAAAGACAGATAACCCATACATAACTTCCAAAAGATATGATTGAGACATATAACAATACAAAGACAGATAACAAATGTCCTATTATGGTGTATCAAGTTTTGATACCCAAGTATCAAGTGTCATACTAACTAATGTTTAAATAAAACTTTTGTAAATAAGCGTTCTAAAAAACTGATGTTTTATGACTCAAATAAAGGAGTGTTCTATTATGGCGTAGGATAATAAAACCACAACAAATAAGCGTACTATAAAGGTTAATGTTAAAAGACACAGTTGTCAAGGGTCCTGTTAATATTTTTTCAAATAAAACTTTTGCAATTAAGCGTTCTATAAAACTGAATAAGCGTTATAAAAAGCGGATGTTTTACGACTCTAAAAAGATGTGCCATATTGTGGTGTATCATAAACAAACCATTATGAATAAGCGTTCTATAAAGGTTAACGTTATAAGACGCTATTGTCAAGGGTCCTATTCACTTTTCTTATAAAAAACGTTTGCGAATAAGTGTTTCATAAAACCGATGTTTTATGACTCAAATATCAAGTGTCTTATGATGGTGTATCAATCTATGGGACCCAAGTGTCAACTGTCATATTAAGTTATGTTTTAATAATACTTTTGCGAATAAGCGTTTTAAATAATTAATGTTTTATGACTTATATATCAAGTGTCCTATTATGGTGTATTGTAATAAAACCATAATTAATATGCATCCTTTAAAGGTCCTATTAAGTTTTGTTATAATAAAACTTTTGCAAATAATCGTTTTAAAAAAATGATGTTATAAAACCATTGTACATA
This sequence comes from Chrysanthemum makinoi, assembly GCA_910596185.1. NCBI lineage: Eukaryota > Viridiplantae > Streptophyta > Magnoliopsida > Asterales > Asteraceae > Chrysanthemum > Chrysanthemum makinoi. The sequence continues at coordinate 316,705,430 of OU343221.1, forward strand.
AGCGTCCTATAAAGGTTATCGTTATAATACCCACGTGTCAAAGGTCCTATTAAATTTTGCTATAATAAAACTTTTGTGAATAAGCGTTTTAACTAACTGATGTCTTATGACTCAAAACTCAAGTGTCCTATTATGGTTTATTATAATACAACCATAATGAATAAACGTCTTATAAAGGTAATTTATTAGGATCCATATTTTAAGTGTCATTTTAAGTTATATGATAATAGGACCCCAAATCATCGACCATCCTATTATATACCTTTTTAGGACATCGCCTAAGTAGCAAATATTTAAAAAGGACCCTAAACGTTCATATGTCCTATTAAACAGTTTTTTAGGACTCCATTATTATACCGTCCCACACAAAGGGTCCTAAAAAGCCACTTTTGTTGTAGTGTTTGTTGTCTCATTGCGTAAAAGTGCACATCCAAATAATATGGTCCTTCCATAATTGTCAATACCAACGAAGATGCCAAAAGGCATGTTATATGAGTTAACCTTGTATGTTGTATCAAATGCAACCACGTCTCCATATTTTTGGTACCAATCAAAACATTGACTAGAAGACCAAAATATGTGTTCTAGCTTATTTTCATCGTCAATTGTATATGCATATTGAAAATTAGAATTTTCACTTTTACTTTTCATGCAATATTTCAAAAGGTCTTTTGCATCATTATGTGCGTATTTTTCATGAATTTTGGTGAAAAAATTACGAACATCCTTACTAAGAAAAGATAGTTGTCCACGACTTACACCTTTCTCAAGTTCCATGACACGCATAATTTGTCTAATCGACAAACCACCTTCTTTGAGCAAGAGTATGCGACTTTCATCTTCCGTTGTAATGGTACGATATGAAGGAAAAAATCGAACCTCATCTATAGACAACATTTCATGATTGTGCTCTAAATTCAAAATAGTGACTTGCCACTCTTCCGGAAAAATTTCATTTTCCCTTTTTAATGTGATGCGCATATAAACCTTGCATCCACATTTTGAGGACGTTCGATTTCTTTGTACTTTTGAGTAATCTACCAATTTAGTGTTTGGTTTACCTTGACGGTGACAAAAGAAATCGCGTCGCCTCTTTTCTCCATTTTTGTTTTCAAACCTTCCATATCGTATTGAAAATCCGGTTTTTTTTGCAAAATTTTGAAAAAATGCGAATGCCTCTTCCTCACTAAGAAAATATTGACCTACAAATGGTTTATCAAAAACTTCTTGCATAGTTTGTTCATCTTCTTTAAAAAACATTTCATTTTCGTCCATATCAGTAGGATTTGTATCTTTTGGAACTTTATTTAAATCAAAAGAAACTTTACTAGTCATTTTGCTGAGAAAATGCAATATAAAAATATTTTTTTTTCTTTGGAACACTAAAACATCAATTTGCATCCATGTTTGACGTGAAAGAATGTTTAAGAATTATTGAAAGAAAAGGTTGAAAAGTGTTTTGCTATGTAAGAGTATGCAATAACAACATATATAAATACTTAGACCATTGGCACCAAAGATATCATCAAAAAAGTTAAAAATTAGCAAAGTTTTAAAAAACAATATTTATAGAATCATGAGACATAAAGAAAGAAGATTATTAAAGCTAGAAATCTTCACATTCTATATAAATTAGTCAATATAAGAAAAGTGGGTGTACATATTTTTACAAATATAGAAATCTTCACATTCTATCATGAGGTTGGCACGCAGTGGAGCACCTCCACGAGTGGTGAATGAAACCATAACACCTGGTTTAAAATCATGTGAAAAACTACTCTCACCATCAAATATGTACAACTTAAAAATACACAAACTGGAGTATAATATTCACGAATTATACTCTTCATCAATAATATATATCTTTGTCCTTAAAAATTAATCTTGATTGGTTGAAATATGATTATACTAAAATCTAAACAATTGTTACAGGACGAAAGGAGTATGAGTCACGAATAACACTTTTTAGACAATTAAAGTAGAAACTAAACTTTCATTTTATATAAGTCATTATGTGCAAAGAAATCTCTTATGCAAATTACTAATTATAACATCATATTGTTGATATGCTATTATAATCAAGAATTCGAACATCGCTAAGGTTTTAAATAACTAATTATAACCATCATAGTGGTAATGTTTTTGGTTTTCTAATAAGAGGTCAAGGGTTGGAACCTCGCTAGTTGTGTACATTTAGCAGATGGCCAGAGGAAGGTCGAAAATTATCATGGGATTAATCCGGTGTAATCATGTACATCTGAGTAAATAATACTCGTCCTCCTCAAATAACGTGATCAAGAAAAACCTTATCTGCTTACTCGTTTATTGTTGATATAGTTTGTTAATTTCTCATTCAAGTCTTCGCTACTTGAGCAAAGTAATAGCATTTTAACTCATATTATAGTTTGGGTGCTATGGGTGCTGGTAGATCTTATATTCTTCACAAATTTTACATATGAACATTTGCAAAATGTTAAATATTCACTTTATAGTAAATGTTCAACAAAAGTGGCTAAAATGGTCCTCAGAATTTACGTACACTATTTTTGCTCGATGATTCAGTATATAGTAAACGTTCAACAAAAATGGCTAATATGGTCCTCAGAATTTACGTACACTGTTTTTGCTCGATGATTGTTTCGCGGGGAGGATCAACAACTAGAAATCCAGTAAGACGATTGTTAAAATAATTTTTAAAAAATTGCTAATGAGGTCCTTGGCATTTAATCTTGTTTATATAAACAACCTCTCAGTTAAATATATTGATTGTTTGTGTAATATAAAATTTTCATAACTGTCTTTCCAATTTACGTGTATTGCAAAACAACCCCTAAATTTGCAAAAAAAAATAAAAATAAAAAAATAGTCACTCCCGTTACTTACCGTTACAAAAACAATTCACAAGTTAAATATAAGGATCGTTTGTGTAACAAAAACTTGCGGATTATAGACAAAGTCCCTAAGTTAAACTTTGGGGACTATTTGCGTAACAAAAAGTTATATAAATAGACCATATAGTTACCTACCGATTTCAGAAACGATCTCCAAATAAATCTAAGAAATGTTTGTGCAATGGAAAAAGAATTCACGTAAAACCTCGCACTCTGTAGCGGAGCGCGGATAGAAAATTTCTTGAATAATGTAGCAACTATTCGAATTAAATTAAAATTATAAGTAATACTGAGTTATTTTAGTTACCATATTGTAATAAAAAAAACTTGATACAGAGATATCGACTCGTACAAATCTAATGTCACACTCAAATAAATAAGAGTTAATTTCATATATTGTTCTTGTGGTCTGCCGGGTTTAACAAAAATAGTCCCTAATCTTTTTCTAACAGTTCCTTTCCTTGGGTTCTGACCCGTATCGGGTTTAGTTTGTTGACCACTATTTCCGTTAGTTTGACCGTCAATGGGAACTGAAATGACATAAATACCCTAAAAAGTGAGGTCCATGTGGTTTGTGGACTATAACGAATTTAGTCCCTAATTTTTTTTATTATGTTTTCGTCTGTTTTTCTTACGTGGGCTATAATGGAAATAGTGGTCAACGGACCAAACTCGATACGGGTCAAAATCACAAGGAAATAATTCGTTTAAAAAACTTAATGGCTATTTTCGTTAAATCTGACAGACCACAAGGACCATTTATGAAATTAACTTGATAAATAATTTACCACATAAAATCCACATAACCAAAAACGTTAAAAAAAAAATCTTTAAAAATACGCAACCATGTCAGTATATGGGAATATTACCAAAACAAATGTCGTAAAATCCATACCTTATTAGCGACACTTTCACAATATCTTGTGCCCAAAGTCTACTTAAAAAAAAACCATATGCGCCCACAATATATATATAAAGATCACATCTTTACACAAAAACAATTCTAACCCACAATTTCATTACACAAATCTTGCAAAACCCTTTTCTAAAAATGTCTGATTCAATCTTTTCTGCTATTGCCAAAGCTCCTGAAGATCCTATCTTGGGGGTATACTTTTTGAACTTTTTTGTTTTTGTAATTTTTTTCTAAGTTGATATTTGATGTATTTAGATATGTGCATGTTTTTGTTATTGATGAAAGTGTATTTAGGATATTGGATCATGTTTATATGATCATAGTTTTGGTTTTTTGAAGTTATGATCATGTTGTTTATTTATTGTTTTTGAGATTGGGTATATGGGTTTTAATGGTTTTGTACTATGATCATATATGAAGCTGACTTGTTGTACTTTTACTGATCCAACTTTAGATTTAGAGATATGCCCAGTTTTGGGGGGGTTATAATCTACTGAACCGGACTGAACCGGAGTGGGTCCCGGGACACCCATGAAGTTTTGCGACGTAGTGTTAATTTTTGGTAAAAACCACCCGGTCAATAAAAGTTGTGTTTCTAGTTTTGTATATCTTTTTTATAAGTGCACTTGGTTAATTTTTAACTCCCTGAATGAACCTAATGGTTTATGTCGATTATAAGCATCTATGCAACTTGTATATTAAGGGCGTGTTTGTTTAAGCTTATTTTTTGTACTTATGAGCTTAAACTTGAACTTATGGCTTATTTGTGTTAATAACCTCATAAGCCAAAAAATTGAGCTTATTTGCTTTTCAAAAGTTGAATAAGGTCATAAGTCCAAAAAGTAAGCTTAAACAATAAGGTTAAGATGAGAATTTGACAATTGTACCCAGTATATTAATCTTGGGAATATGATGATAGTATGTGAGATATATATTGATTTTGTCAATTCATCTGAAATTGGGTATTCAGTATTTTTTTAAGGTTTTATTATATAATCATCAATGAAATTGATTTGATGTATTTTTAGTGATCAAGTTGACATCTTGACACAAATCCAGTTTTGAGTTTTTCTGTCCTGTGAAATGATGACAGTATGCGAAAGCGAAATATTGTACTTCTATCTATAGTCTTGAGATTGGGTATTTTGGTTGATAAGCCTAGTCCCAGTCGTGACCTGGGACGACCTGGGTCATCCAAATCGCCAGCGTCGCTTTTCTCCAAATGACTGAGACAACCCGGATGCCCCAGTCGACGAAGGAATTTTTTTAAAAAAATCATTTTAACATAAACTAAAATTTCATTAATAATTAAAATGTTACAATGCTAAATAAAAACAATATGAAATACATAAATCATAAATCTAATCTGAATGCTCCCCGCATGCGAGTCATATGAGGAGTACGAGAACCGCAAATCCCTCGGCGAGCCAAATCTTCCTCGTCTAGCAGAGGTGCTCCCGTAGCTTCGAAGTTGGTAGTCGAAGTTGATGCACCATCGTTTTGTTCTCCGATAGCTCCAATTGATTTTGGTGCCGACGTTGTTCGTTATCTTCGAACACGCCACAACTTGTCAGCAATCTCGCGATCTTTGCGGGCTTGATTTTTCAAAAATTTGTCGATCACGCTTTTCGTTCGGGAGTAATGTCGTTGCAACTCTTGTAGTTTTGTCTCATCTGTTCCTTCTCCGCCTTCGCCTGGTCAAACAATTCGATGACGCTTATAATAGCGTTTTTTCGAGCCTCATCGTCGTTATTGCATTGATTTTGAACGTACACTTGCATATCTTCAACGGAATGGGGGAGACGGCAAGCCATAATAAATCTTGTGTTGAGAAGTATTTTGAGGTTGAATTGTGTTTGAAATTATGTGTTAAGAAGTGTGTTTGAGGTGAAGTTGGTATTTATAGAGTGGTAAAATTTATTTTAAAAAAAGTTTTTTTTTTTTTAGTTTAATGACCAAACGGTCAATTTTTAAAAAACTTTTCATTTTACCGAAATGTGGTGGGAACGCATTTGACATCGAGTGCAAACTCACTCGATATTGCAAATCTTGATTGGTCGACCGATGTGCCAACCCACCTTCCCAATCGATGTGCTCGATATTGACATCGGTTGAGGACTAAAATTTTGCACGCCCAACCGATCTTAAACACTCGAATGCGACTAGCCTAAGGTTTTTGCATAACATCCATCTCATTAGTTTGATGTATTTTAGTGATCAAGGTGTAACTTTATCACTAACCTGGTTTAAGTGTTTATAATCTTGTGAATATGACGATACTAAACCAAATACACCGATTTTATACATTAAAATAATATCGAGGATTTGGGTTTTGTGAGGTTTTATATTGTAAATTTGTATATATCCATGAAGTTGATTTGATGATAGAGGCATCTGATTTTTGTTTTCTTGTGCAAATACTCAAGTTTTTGTCTTTGTTATGATGAAACAAATCACAGGTTACTGTTGCCTATAACAAAGATTCACACCCATCAAAGTTGAATTTGGGTGTCGGTGCTTATCGAACTGAGGTAAATAATCTTAGTTTTTACTTGATTATAATTATGGATATCAAAATTAGCTCATTATACAATTCCATTTGTTGCTATTAATAGGAAGGAAAGCCACTTGTGCTCAATGTTGTAAGGCAGGCAGAACAAAAGCTTGTTAATGACCCGTAAGTATGCTTATTCTCGTACATAATATACTAGTTTTGCTGTTACTCAATGCTAAAGTTTTCAACTTGTATGTGCATTAGGGCTCGTGTTAAGGAGTATCTTCCCATTGTTGGACTTGCAGATTTCAACAAAGGTAGCGCGAAGCTCATTTTTGGCGCTGATAGGTAACAATTTACTAAAACATGATGCCTCAAAATACTTTTAACACTTATTTTTACCATGTGTTGTGTGATAATTAATGACCTAATTGATATTTTCTTGGTTAAAAATAGCCCTGCTATTCAAGAGAATCGAGTCGCTACTGTGCAATGCTTGTCTGGTACTGGTTCACTTAGGGTCGGTGGAGAGTTTCTCGCAAGGCACTATCATGAAGTAAGCAAACCTAATCCTTTGTCTTTCATTTACTCTTATTTCATCTACAAAACGATAAGAAACATCATGATTCAATCACCTTGTTTTTCAGAAAACGGTATACATTCCATCTCCAACATGGGGAAACCATCCCAAGATCTTTACCTTGGCAGGATTGTCAGTGAAGACATACCGCTACTATGATCCCGCCACCCGTGGGCTTGACTTCCAAGGTAACATTAGTTCGTTTGTTATGATATATGTATACATGCTCTTGTTTTTTTGTTTAGATTATATATTAAATTGATGGCATATGTGAATGTACAAATAGGCCTTTTGGAGGATTTGGGTAATGCCCCATCAGGAGCAATAGTACTTCTTCACGCATGTGCTCACAACCCAACTGGGGTCGATCCAACTGTTGAGCAGTGGGAGGAGATCAGGAAGTTAATGAGATCGAAAGCATTGTTGCCATTTTTTGACAGTGCATATCAGGTACATAAAAGTTCTGAATCTCAAGCTCTTTTTCACTATTTTATGTATCTATAGTTGTGAAGCAGTAAGAAAAAACTTAATTTTATTTCTTCGTGTTCCAGGGTTTTGCTAGTGGCAGCCTTGATGCAGATGCACAAGCTGTTCGCATGTTCGTAGCTGATGGTGGCGAATGCTTTGCAGCTCAGAGTTATGCTAAGAACATGGGACTTTATGCTGAACGTGTTGGAGCCCTTAGCATTGTAAGCATAATTTGTTTCTTTCTAAACTAATTATACTTGTACCCAAATATGCCAATAAAAATGTAACTGATTTTGCTGATTTAACAGGTTTGCAAATCAGCAGATGTTGCAAGCAGAGTAGAAAGCCAACTTAAACTCGTTATCAGGCCAATGTATTCCAGCCCACCTCTTCACGGTGCATCAATTGTTGCAACTATACTCAAAGACAGGTACCCTTGATTCTTAAAACACGCAAAAATAAGCTATTTTATAAGATGGTACATTATTTAATAACGTCTTTTTGTATAGTAATCTGTACAATGAGTGGACAATTGAGCTGAAAGCAATGGCTGATCGGATTATCAGCATGCGCAAGCAACTATTAGAGGCCTTGATAGCAAAAGGTAATACTACTATGCCGGTATTTTTCTAATACAAAGTAGTACTTTATTGTGTTGTGTATGCTAATCTTGTGATCGGTTTCACATGTGACAGGAACACCTGGTGACTGGACTCACATTATAAAGCAAATCGGGATGTTCACGTTCACAGGCCTAAATGCTGAACAAGTTGCTTTCATGACTAAAGAATATCACGTCTACATGACTTCTGACGGGTAAGCATTTATCAAATAAAAATATCTATCTAAACCAAAATATCATGATATAGCTATTTTGTTTATTTAACAATTATAATTTGTATAATTTACCGTTTATGCAGGAGGATAAGCATGGCTGGTCTCAGTACAAGAACCATCCCTCATCTTGCGGAAGCTATGCATGCTGCTGTTACCCGTATGTCAAGAATATAGATGAGTTATCTAGGCTGTGTTGTCACCCCGTATGTCATAAATCAACTGCCGTCAATCATCATTTGTGTTTGGCACCATATTTTGTTTTAAGTTCAAATAAATGTCTTCTCGGATTATCTGTAAACCGGCATGTTTACTGCTTAATGTGGAAGTTAATTCACATTATATAAATGAGTTCTCTTGGTTGTCTTAAATTCTATTGTCGCAACAAAAGAACTATCACATAACAGTTACTATTCAGTAATCGCTACTCAAAATATAGTATTCATATTAGAAAAATCATATACAAGATCTGCTAGGAAGAGTAGGACTATATTTACATAATCTTACTAATTCCAGTTTTGATCTCAATTAATGACGGGTTGTCGGGCTTCTTAATTTGTAAGCTTCTAATTTTTCCATATATGAGTTTTTCGTTCTTGCTAAAATCTTGGCTGATTTGCTTGTATACTTTTCGGTCTCTTTATCTTCTGATTTAGGACTAGAACCAGTTGTTTCTTGCTCGACGCTCCACCCCATAAAATCTGATAGTGTCATAGATGTAGGTGATCCTGTAGGAGTTTGACCTGGTGTGTGACCGGATATTTTTTGACTATTAGATTCTTCCAACGGTACGCGTGTTGACATTGTCCTCTTTTTTGCTAGCAATGATGGGTCTTGTGCCACATTGTCTGCATAGAGTACATCCTCAATGCGGTTCATCACTGCACTCGCTAAACTCTCCAACACCCGTGAATAGCTTTCCAAGATAGCGTGACCAACATCCTACGTAGGTCAGAAAATAAATACAAAATTTACCTTTTTGGTTAGAAGTTGTAAACTTGCAATATGGGCAGATCATACTGGTTCTGGTCAAAACGGGCTGAATTAGGTTTGGTTGACCCACAAAATCTTTCTTTGTAGTCAAGTACAAATAAATTTGTAAATAGTTAATGTGGTAATTTTGATTTCAGAAGCAGTTTTATTGCAGTAATAATTATAAGTCTTTGAAACAATAGATTATGCGCTACAACATGTTCCCTTTTACCTTATTTTTTGTTTGACCCATTTAAGATATAAAACAGAACCTATTTTGACCCATGATTTTAAACAAGAAAAAGAGAAGAAAATATAAGAAATTTAGAAAAGTTTCATACTCTATTGGATTCTATTTTGCTAATTTCTAATGACGATTGAGGAAGTCCCGGAAATTGCTGTTTTAAGAGGAGTAAAATGGTTTCCGCTCTTTCTTCAAAGAGCTCTCTTTTCTCCAAACTTATAGATGAGCTCCAAGAGGATTTCGAGTCCTTTTGATGCATCTTTCTCTTCCATATAACAATAGAGGCTTCAATTTTGTTCTTAAGATCAAGAACGTTTATATCTGATGAGAGATCCATGGTTGACAGAAACTGCCCTGGGTCAAAAAACTCCACTGTAATATTCTTATAGATCGCGTCTCCAAGGGTCTCTCTACCATTCTGTCGTGTTTAGCAAATTAGAGCAGTTAGGATTTCTGATGTATATACCCATAAGGACATAAGCAGATGTCGTAAAACAAGTAGGTTGGATAATATGTCAGAATGGGTAACGCTTATGAGTAGTTGAAAACGGTCAGTCGGGATGGGACCAGGCCGCCTGTAAAGATGGGGTTAGTGTACCTTAGGAAGATTTTCGATATAGTTCTCAGGGATTTCCATCTCTGCAAGGATTTCCGCATTGATAGCCATGGAGGCTTTAAGAACTTGATTGACACAATCTTTTTGATACTGCATCCATTTTCTTGACTCTTCGGATAGTCCTTCAGGAGGAACTTTAACTGTTGGTAGCCACCATTTGTCGTTTCTTTGAACACCTTTTTCTGATTCATCTGCATCCTTAGACACATACCAGAACTGATTCTGATTCCTGAAATTGTCTAGACAACCCTGGATCATATATTCATATGATCATCTCGTTTTATACAAAAGTAGGCAAAAAATTGATAAAAGAGCCGGGAATTGAGTTATTACAATGAGCATCGCGTCTAGCTTCTTTAAAGCAGGAATGTTCATCCGTAGGTCGCCTCTTTGTTTTGTCATCATAACCTACAAGAACATCAGTCAAAATTTGGATCGATATTTAAAGAGAAATTAAGAGGTTGTTTGGATATGAGTTTTAATAGGTTTCAAATATGCATAATACCTCTATATTTGATCCGTCTTTTGACGTTTGTTGAGATGGAACGAATTCAACGATGTAATCAGTCACGGATAAAAGCCAGCCAACTTCTCTTCTCCATCTTTTCTTCCTATCTTCCGCCATTGGAGCAAGTTTATGTTGCTCTCCGAATGCAGAAGCTGCATATTTCCAAAAACACCAAACAAACTATCAGAAACCTTAATATTAACAAACTATTTACATTAAGAAGATTGAGATTAAGGTTATGATTACCGGCAAGATTTGTAATAGCATTTGACAAAGCCAAAGCAGATGAAACACCTTTCCCGCCACCAGACATATCTTCTCCTAAAAGAAGCTTCGCAAACCTCTCTTTCATTTGCTCCAACTCTACAAAAGCAACAAAGATATGTATTCGTCACAAACATTATCCGCAAACAAGGAAATTACCAAAAAACTTACCAGCGCGCTTTCTCTTAATGAGAGAAACAGGATCATTGCCATTTACGATAGTTTCTTGTTCATCCGTTGACGTCATGTTTGTTTCCTCCTGGCGACTTTCTAAAATGTTGCTGATTGATTCTTATGTTTTCTACATTTGCAACAAAGATTTACAAGAACCCATGGAATGAGAAAAAGTTCTTAAAAAATGTTTGATTGGTTTTTGTGTTTATTTGTTGGTTAAATTTTTTAATCTTGTGTTTTTGAGCTTAAGAAGAACGTGGGGTGCATGTTTTTTTCTAAATGGTGGAGAAAGTTTGACATTAAAGAGGGGTTAAAGTTGTCAATTCTGAAATTTAAAGGGTTTAAGTTGGCCATAAGGAAGTTATGAGACGCTAGTGATGAAATTTCCAAATGTTTCAAGACTAGGAGTGTCAAAAAAACGAAACTCGATCTAACCCGGACCTGAATTCCAACCCGATTAAGCATATTCAGGTCGGCTTACTCGAGTCAATAATTTCATTCGGACTATTCGGGTCAACTTGAATAACTCAAATATTAAATAGGGTCAGATATCGTGTTGCAAATATTTGGCTAACTCAGGTCCGAGTCGACCCGAGTTAGGTTTTTTTATTTTGAATTTTAGTTTCTTCTAATAAATTATCTATAAAAACTAGCATAAAAAGATAATTTTGTTATCATTTTACTCATATTCGGGTTGACCCGAACCAGGATTCAAATAGGGTCAGGTTCGGATATGTTATTCTTAGCATTGATCCTTTGACCCGACTTTGACCCGACCCGAATTGACCCGAACCTGACCAACCCGACTCGATTAACACGCCTGGTTAAGACAACCAAAATGAGGCAAAAAGAGTACAAATAATTTTTAGTTTTGAGAAAGTTGATTAGTATGTGCAAATTTGCTACCTTGTTGAAGACAGAGAAATGTATGCAACATGCTACATCGTTTATGAGATCATCATAATGAAGTGAATAATGACGAATTCGTATTAAAGATGTGGATAAGAGTGGCACATTTTCGCAACTAATGTTTTAAAGTTAATTTTGTCTAGTTGGAACATAATTTATAAGTGTTCCGGCTTCGGTCACGATAAAACTTATTACAAAAGCTTTTACGTGGGATGGATCAGTTGGTTAGGTAGCGGCCGTTAAATGAACCAGATGTACCTCTCACACGCAGAGGCGGATCTATGCATTGTTAGGCGGTGTTCGAAAATCACCTTGAACGACGAAATTTTTTAGAAGTGATATATAAATTTTTTTTTAAATCACCGTAGAAATTATTTTGAAACCACCTTAAAAAAGTTTTTGAACTTTACTTTGAGTATAAAATATTCTTAGTCCAAACCCAAATATCTCAAAAAGATTAGCCCATTTTATAATTAATAATTAACTTAAAAAAATAAAAAATAAAAATACCATTAATCAGTAGTTGTGAAAGGAATTAAGAAAATGAATAATTGAATAGTCCGATGACGAATACTCGGATAAGATAGTTGACTCACATATTTTATCCAACTATCCAATAGTAAGTTATTTATTTTTAAATTTATTTTATTTTTTAGTTTAGTTATTCTTTCTAGTTTTTCCGACTAACTAAAGGGTATAAAGTATGTTATCTAATTCTACTACTTTATTAGTATTGTTTGATTGCCATATTATTTAGATTATAGGGTTTGTTGATTAGGATTTTAGTCTTTCGAAAGATGTTATACATCATTGTGATTATTGATTAAAAGTTTTAATTTTGCTACTGTATTTGTTTTAGTTAGAACGTTAGAAGGTATTAGTAAAAGGAGTGATTGGTACATTTCAAAAAGTTATTGGGATACTCAACGTACAGGCAGTTAAAGCAAGTTATACTTAAGTTACAACTACTTACTGTATACAATGGAGTGTCCCGATAATTTTTTAGAGTGTGTCAATCACTTTCCTATTAGTAAATGAAATCTAGGAAGGTATAATTGAAATTGAAATTGTATATGCATTAACTATTACAGTATGTTATAAATCTATGTTTATTGTTTTTTATTATAGCATCTTATTAAATTGGATCCGATTCGACCCGAAAAATTGACCGATAAATTGGTTGACCCATTGCATTTTTCAACTTGACCAAATCAAGAAACCAGTTTAGATTTCCGGCTAGATCCGCCACTGCTCACACGATGGGACTAGACGGTCGGGCATGGGCTAGTTCGGGTTGCCAAATCGTTAAACGTTTTTGCAAGGCCGTTGTGGCTTGAAAGTCATACGTAACAACATATATCTGATATTTGGGTTAGCTTATTTGGTACAAATTAAAAGTTGTTTACCAATGATGCTTTAGTCCATTGGTAACAGCTTTGGGCTTGGGTCAATAGACCCGGGTTCAAACCTCTTCCATGGCACTAAAGATCATTTGGTACCATCTCCCCACCGTAAATGCTCGATTGACTGGTGGGCCTATTGAAGAAAATGGTCAGGGTTCAAAGCCCACCTCCTGATAAGTACAGTCACTGGGACAGGTGCTCATTGCCTGAGGCCAGGTCCTTGGGGGAGGGTCCGGTTAGCATCCTTAAAATGCATGGGGTCAAGGTGATCCCACCGATCTTCACCTTTTGAAGACAAATTAAAAGTTGTTTATGAAACCCCACAAAAAAAGACCCTCTTAAGTTTAATACAAAAAGTTGTTGAGTCAACATATCGTGAAGAATGGAAACCAGGTTGGATTATCTTTTATTATCTATATCTATAACTATCTATAATGCATTTGGAACTTTTATAAATAAAAGGCTTAAATTTTTAAGCTTACACATGTTGCTATATTTAGTAATTCAAATAATTAAATATTACACTACATTAACTACATTATAATGTACACTAATGACACATTAAATTTTAGTATTAAAATAGATGTTACAAACCTATCTATAATCTATAATCTATAATCTATAACTATCTATAATGCATTTGGGACTTTTATAAATAGAAGGCTTAAATTTTAAAGCTTACACATGTTACTATATTTAGTAATTCATATAATTAAATATTACACTACATTAACTACATTATAATGTACACTAATGACACATTAAATTTTAGTATTAAAATAGATATTACAAACCTACAATAATACAAATTTAAAGTTGTAAATTTTATCATATACATTCAATGTTTACCAAGTTCAAATAAATATAATTATGAAAATCTATATTTGTATAAATATTTTACGAAAATTAAAAAATACATTTATTCTTTTAAAACTATCAAACTGGTAAACCGTCAAATACCGACTATTATTGCATACTGCTAAAGAAGCAAGATACAACAAAAACTGCAATTTTGATATCCGCTGCTTTGCGCGGGGTACCATGCTATCCGCTGCTTTACGCGGGGTACCATGCTAGTGTTCAATAAATTATCAAATAAGTATCAAAGTAAGACTTGGACACAAATAAATTAAAGCATGACGTGTAAGACTTGATGAAGACTTGATGATTCGACGTTTATTTTTTCACTCCCACAAATATATACTTTTATTCTCTGGCTTTTCCTCATCTATTCATGTATCATTCTTCAGTCAAAAATTACTTTTAAAGATGCTTTAGTTTCCGTTAAAGAATAACGAATGTTTAATGAAATTTGAAAGGAAAACGAGTTATTTGAAAAAACAGAAAATATGATGACGATTTGACAATGAAACTATAAAAAATGGCGAAGACACTTTTAGAACCGTTATTTCTTATACATTGCAGATCAAACTATTTCATCACGCAAGGGTGTTTGTACCGGCTTATATAATGGGCTTATAGCTTATTTGGTTTTTGGCTTATGTTTCATAAGCTCACTTTTAGTTCCTTATTTTGAAGATTTTCGGCTTATATAAGCTTATCATGTCATAATAAACTTATATAAGCTGAAAAGTTTCAAAATAAGCCTCATAAAGTGAGCTTATAAATAGGGAGGTGATTTGCACACTTTTAAAAATGATTGGGACACTCAAATTTTGAGTGTTTGGGCATTTATACTCTTACATGATAAACACAACTAAAAATAATATAAGGGTATAAATGTCCAAGCACTCAAAATGTGAGTGTCCCAATCATTTTTGGGAGTGTGCAAATCACCTCCCGAATAGAATATAAGCCGAAAACAAAAGCAATAAGCCCGCTATATAAGCCGAAACAAACACTCCCAAAAGTAAATTTGTCTAATTTAGATGTATAAAGGAACCTTTAGTTTACTATTAATTTAGCATTGGAAATTTAAAATCCCTAGATGATTACAAGCTAAAAATGTAGTTGTTTGAACCTTAAAAGCATTTTAAGCCGTATTATATTGTTTGGATATTAACGGTATAGATTTATTTTTGAAACTAAGAGTTTGAGATAAATTATACATATGAAAAATGTTACACCGATTGATATACTTAATCAAATTATAAAATCTAAAACTCTTTCCATACTACTTATATGGCGTATAGAATAATGTTAATGTTAGCTATAATTATGTTCAATCTGTAAAGGTGTGGATAAGCACCAATTTATGTTGATTAGCAAGCTGTGATTGTAATTAGCTAGAATTAAGGGTAATTTAGCCAAAATAGATTAGAGGCTCGCTATATAAACCATTTACATTGTATCATTGAGATCATCAATAAAGATTATACCCTTTATCATGGTATCACAGCCAACTAATACATCGATCCATACAAACCTTAACTGTTAGTGTGTTGATGACTTGTCCTTAGGTCACAGTCCACACCATTGTTACTTGTGCATTCTCTAGGTCACAAGTAATTAATATTTTGATTCTTATTGCATACATTCTGTAAAAACATATAAACCAAAGCTGATTAACTTGCAAAACAGATCTAGAATGAACCCAGCCAACCTCCCCTTGGCTCACTCTTTTTATTATATGAATCAGTTGCCAGAATAGCAACAATGGTTTACAATACAAAAACTTAAACAATACAAATCAACTGAAGGGTTTCCTTCACAAACAACAATCACCAGAACTTAACGAGAGAGATACACTTTATCTCACAGATATTATGAAGAGAAAATAATGAGATATGAGAGAGAAGGCAGCTTATATACTCTCAAGAATTAGAGATGTATTTTACTCCCTTGAACTCTAAACATAAAACATCTTTGGTCCTTTATCTTTGTAGAAATAGCTCAATCAGTCCTTGTTGTTTGATAAAGCTTATATTCAACACTCCCCCATAAGCTTTAGCCTAACTGCATATCTCCATCAGCATCAGCCAACCTGCACTCCCCCATAAGCTTTAGCTTTCCTGCACCTCTGTACTAGGCTTAGTACCTGCAAAAATATTCAACAATCCAAGACTTTTGCAAAATTTGTTATGGTCAGAAATACCAAGCCCCTTTGTAAACATGTCACAATGTTATCCTCGGACTTGATTTTCTTAGGCTTCAAGAAACCAGAAGCAACTTTTTCTCTTAGAAAATAGAGATCAATTTCAAAATGTTTACTTCTTTCATGAAGCACAGGATTAATCGCTATTTGCATAGCGAGCTATTATCACACCACATCTCAATAGGTAACTCAACATCAACATGCGATCGGCTAAGATTTTAGCAATCCACATAACTTCACAACACACATTACACATGGCTCTAAACTCAGCCTCAGTAGAGGACCAAGCCAAAACAGCTTGTTTCTTGCTTTTCCAAGAAACCAAATTGTTTCCCAAAAACACAGAATAACCAGTAACTGATCTTCTAGTTACTTTGCATTTAGCCCAATCTGAATCAACAAAAATTTTCAATCCAACATCACAACCATTCACAAAAGTAATTCCCAGACCAGGCTCATTCTTAAGATATCTCAAAACTCTAAAAGCAAGCCTTAAATGAGACTTCATAGGCTTATGCATTACCTGACTTAAGCAATGCACAACATATGAAATATCTGGTCTGGTTAAAGTCAGATATATCAGTTTCCCAACCAACTTTTGATAATGAGTAATACCAGATAGAGGCTCATCATCACCAAACTTGGAAACTTGTTTCTTATTATCATGATTAACTTCAATAGGTGTGCTACATGGTTTACAACCCAACATACCAAACTCAGTAAGCAATTCAGTACAATATTTCCTCTGAGTTAAACATAAACCATTTTATATATCCAAGACTTCAATTCCCAAAAAATATTTAAGTTTACCCAAATCTTTTATTAAAAAATTAGAACTCAAAAACTTTTTGAACTTTTCAATCTCATCAATATTATTTCCAGTGATTATTATATCATCCACATACACTAGAAGAACTAACATAATATCTTTCTTATGTTTAACAAACATAGAAAAATCATTTGGACTTTGAACAAACTCATTTTCTTTAAGAACTGAAGTAAGTTTTTCATTCCACTTTCTAGGAGCCTGTTTTAAACCATACAAAGATTTGACTAACTTGCACACCCTTTTATCATCCTTATCAGAAAATCCTTCTGGTAAGGACATATAAACATCCTCTTCTAAATCACCATATAAAAAAGCATTGTTAATATCAAGTTGAAATAAAGGCCACTTATTACTAACTGCAATACTAAGAACACACCTGATGGTGACAATTTTCACTACAGGTGAAAAAGTCTCATCATAATCTATTCCCTCTCTCTGATTATACCCTTTAGCAACAAGTCTTGCCTTAAATCTTTCAACCTCACCATTAACTTTATACTTTACTTTAAAAATCCATTTATACCCAATGGCTTTCCCTGCCAAGGTAATTCAACCACTTCCCAAGTTCCATTTCTATTTAAAGCTTCTATCTCTTTATTCATTGCTTCTATCCATCTAACATCCTTAATAGCTTCCTCATAAGTAGCAGGTTCATGTATTTTATTTAAGCATGATATAAAAACAAAATTTTCTATATTCAGACTAGAATAATTGACAACTTTATCAATGCTATACTTATGTTTTTTATCCAACACATAATCTTTATATTTAGATGGTAAAGCAGTCATCCTACTAGTTCTTCTAACAGTTTGACCTACTGGTTCAGAGACTCAAACATTTGCCCAAACAAATTTAAATCTTCACCCTCAGATTCATAATTTTCATCTTCATTAATAATACTCTGTATACCATCAGAAACAAGTGTTTCAGTTGCATACTTAGACTTAGTGTCCTTCCTACTAGATGAACTACTTAAGAGTTCCTCACTTTCTGTACCAGCAGTTCCTGCGTTATCTGCAGCTTCTGCTGCATCAGAATTAAGAGTGTTTTCTAGAGTAGTTTTATCTACAATGCTGACACTAGGAGTTTCATTATCTGACACAGACTTATCACTATTGTCTGCACTATCTATATTTTCATCATAGGGCTCATCAGATTCAAGATTACTTTGGCTGCTCTCATTATGTTGATCATAAAAATTGAGATTATTCAAGTTTTGTTCTTCAAACACAAACTCTTTAGTAAAAGAATTATTTTTAAAAGGAAACACAGTTTCATAAAACTTTACATCCCTAGAAAAAATAAACTTCTTTTGTTCAAGATTAAACAATTTATATCCTTTTTTATCAAAAGCATATCCAACAAACACACATTTGTCAGATCTAGAACTAAACTTATCAGATTCATTCAACACAGTTGAAAAACATAAGCAACCAAAGCACCTTAAATTTGACAAATTGGGCACAACTTTATAAATCATTTCATAAGGACTTTTTCCAGATAACACAGCAGTAGGTAACCTGTTAATCAAATATGTAGCAGTTAGAATAGACTCAGACCACATGTCAAAGGTAACCCCCCCTGAAACATGAGGGCTCTAGCAGTGTTTAACAAGTGTCTATGTTTTCTTTCAACTACACCATTTTGTTGAGGTGTATAAGGACAAGAAGTTTGGTGAAGTATCCCATTATTAAGAAATAAACTGTCCAGTTTTTTGTTTACAAATTCTGTGCCATTATCACTTCTAAAAACTTTAACAATTTTTTCAAATTGATTTTTAATGAGATTAACAAAGTTAACAATATTATCATATACTTCACCTTTATTTTTCATAAGAAACACCCAAACAGCCCTGGTGTAATCATCAACAACAGTAAAAAAATATTTAAAACCATCCCTACTAGTCACTCTATAAGGTCCCCGGACATCCGATGAACTACATCACCCAGAAATTTAGTCTTATGATCACTTAGAGGAAAAGACTCTCTAACTTGTTTAGCTTTATGACAAATTTCACAGGGACTAGAACTAGTAGTCTTAATATCACTTATTCTACTTTTAAGGACAGTCAAGACTTGGTCAGAGGGATGTCCAAGTCTGTTATGCCAAATACAATTTGACAAAACACAACTCTTAATATTACTATTATTGACCCTCTTACCTTCATCAAGAAAATAAAGACCACCTCTCTCACTACCAGTCCCCATCAGGAACTTTTGAGTTAAATCCTGGATTTTACAAACAGAATTATTAAAACTAACAACCACATTATTATCCTTAGACAACTTATGAACAGATAATAAACTAACATGATAACCAGGAACAACCAACACATCTTTAAGAATCAAATTATTACCAAACTTAAAACTTCCAATTTGTTTTACAAGAGCAACAGTCCCATTGGGATGTGCAACAGTTAAGTTTAAGTGAGAAACATCAATTATATCAAAAAGATATGTAGTAGAAAAAGTTATGTGTTGACTTGCTCCTGAATCTATAATCCATCCAATATAAGTCCTATATGTACTTATATTAGAGTTAAAATTAAAAAATCTACAAGAGAAGAAACTGATAACACAATTAGAAGTCATAACAGTACCTGCAATACTAGCATGAGACTTGCTAGCATCACCTGTACTCAGTGGCGGATCCAGGAATATTAAACATGTGTGGCACAAAAAAATTAACCCGCTATAAAACTAACGTGGTTCTTTGATCTAGTCGTGTCGATGAAATTTTCAAGTTGATATGTCAGTCGGGTAAGGTCTAATCTAACACAAGTTTGCTAATGAAATGGAAAAACAAATGTTATGTACTTATGTATCAAGTAATAAGTATTTAAAGTTTTTATATCAACTTCTTCAATTATTGTTTTTACATCAGCCTCTTCAGTTATTTATGGCTCATTAGAATTCATGATTAAATCGTTTGTTGCTAATACCCTATGCTACATTTTCTTCTAATATACGACAATAAATAATTGTTTAGAAGGTCGTCGCCTTTTATTTTAACGGTAGAAAGTCATTACCTATTATAAAACTTTAACATCTTCACTTTGACATATAACATTATTCAAACTTGTAGTCGAATTTAACCAGTATCAAAGTTCAATTCATGCCACTTAAAGTTGAATTTAACGATCACATGAATACTTAAATTCATGACTAACTTCTATTTTTTCTTATTTAAAAGTTGGTACATATTTACTTTTTCTAGAAGAATTATCGAGCTAGTTTTTGTAAGATTAGATAGTTGCAACATCTCTTTATTTTATCAAAACCATATGTGACATTTCAAAAAGTTCAATAATTATAATATAGATATGTGTGCAGTTTTGACAATTTATGAAAGTATGAGGGTTAAAATATAACAACAAATAAAAGCAAGCCTTTAAGTACAAAATTAAGACATTGGGTTTTGGGTCATCTTCTGTGTCAACAACAAAACCATATAGACTCCATTAAAGCAAGATTTTGAGATCTGTTTTCACTTGTTTCCTTAATCTTTATGATGTTTTTCTTTCTTCTTATTAGAATGCAATGTGGTTCCCATTCTAAGATACCTCTATTTCACCTAACCTAACTAACCCATATGTGGCACGTGCTACACGTAGCCAGGCTTTGGATCCGCCAGTGCCTGTACTACTGAGTAAATTCATTAATCTCTGATACTGATCACTAGTAAAAGTATGAGTAATACTTTTACTAGTATCAGTCACATTATTAGCATTATTTTGACTCACATTTCCTTTTTTAACAAAACTAGGAGGATATCCAACCAACTCAAAACATCTATCAATAGTATGACCAGTCATATTACAATGTTTACAGGCAAAATTAGAAACTCTGCCAAATCTTCTATTATTATTTCTATTAGAAGTCCAGTTATTGTTTTGAGAAGTGACATTATTAGGCTTAGCAAAGAAAAGCTGTTGCACCATTTTTAACAGTTTTATTAGTCACATTACTATTCCTGTGTGATTCATCTCTAGACAGAGTAGCAAAAGCAGATTTAACATCAGGCAAAGGATCAGTTGTGAGAATAAGACTTCTCACATAACTGAAACTATCATCTAAACCCATAAGAAATTGCATCAGCCTCAAAAGGTCTGAATGCTTTTTCAGAGTGGGAGCAAGATCACAAACACATGCAGGCAAATCAACAAGAGAATCAAACTGCCTCCATAAGGCATTAAACTCATGATAATATTCGCACAAACTCATACCGATTGAGTTAAAGTATGTATTTTATGATGCAAGTTATAAATCACATAACCATCTTCTTTATTATATGTTTCATTTAACTCATCCCAAACAGACTTAGCATTAACAGAAAACACTTGACCTTTATAGAGATCTTGTGAAATACAGCCAAGAATCCAAGATAACACAACAGAGTTACACCTATCCCACTGAGTCTGATATAGAGCATCAGCAGGATCTCTAACACATTTACCATTGATAAACCCAAGCTTATTTCTAGTATGTAAAGCCAGCTGCACAGCAGCAGACCAGGCCTTATAGTTCTCAGTCCCTTCAAGTTTGAAGGTAGGGTGCAAATATAAGGGGTTATATGTCAAGTTTTAACTCACTACTACCCCCTTCTGGGCCCTTGCCATTAACCATGATGACCAAGCAATAGAAAATAAATGCACAAGCAAGAAAAAGAAATAAACTAAAAAACCAACAACACCTTGTAACTCCTCAATCACAGATAACCACCAAGCAATCTCAACAACTGCAACAAACAATCCCTTAAACTACTCAACCTCCAAACAACCTAACCAACAATCAAACAGAAAAAACAAAAGAGAAGGCTTGAGAGGTGTTACAACCACGCAAGCTTCCAATCCGGATCAAGAAGATCCAACAGATAAACAAATGCAGCGGAAACAAACACCTGAGAATATAAAACAAACAAGAATAAGAGAAACAGAAATATAAACACAATCAACAACCACGAAATACTCAAGAACCAGAAAACCATACAACAAAGATAACAATCAATACAACCTGAATTAGGGTTTGATACAAAAAACCCTAATTATACCAAGAAACAATACTCCGGGACTCAATTAATTAACAAGATCACAAGATCTGTTATCAATTGAATCAGAAAACACCAGAATCGTAAAACCCCTAAAAATTAGAAACCCTAATTTTTGACAAAATCAAATTACTCTTCAGATCTTATCAATCCAAACTCAAAATCACCGGAATAGTCCCCAAAACAACAAGATCTATACAATAGATCAAGAACCCCCAAAAATGAAGGAAACCCTAACTTTTCAAAAAACGTTTTCAAGCTTTGGTATAGAGCAACATGGCTCTGATACCATGTAAAAACATATAAACCAAAGCTGATTAACTTGCAAAACAGATCTAGAATGAACCCAGCCAACCTCCCCTTGGCTCACTCTTTTTATTATATGAATCAGTTGCCAGAATAGCAACAATGGTTTACAATACAAAAACTTAAACAATACAAATCAACTGAATGTTCACAAACAACAATCACCAGAACTTAACGAGAGAGATACACTTTATCTCACAGATATTATGAAGAGAAAATAATGAGATATGAGAGAGAAGGCAACTTATATACTCTCAAGAATTAGAGATGTATTTTACTCCCTTGAACTCTAAACATAAAACAGCTTTGGTCCTTTATCTTTGTAGAAATAGCTCAATCAGTCCTTGTTGTTTGATAAAGCTTATATTCAACACATTCTTTTGTTTACGTAAACATAAATCAATATCCATACAAACCCTACTGATACAACTCTTTTCAGCCACCAAAATCAAGTTTCACGCGTGTATTATTATTAAGGTTATTGTGTTTTAAGGTCACCAAAATCAAGTTTTTTACGTATCTCATGTCACCATACAATGACCGGATCAACAACACCTCCATCTATTCCCCTATCCGAAAAAATTTCGACAGTCACTCACCATCACCTCCTCACGAGGGTTCCTATCAAACTCGATCTCGAAAATTGGAACTATGGATCATGGGAATTATTCTTTGAGAAACTTTGTTATTCATATGAAGTGGAAAAGTGTATTCATGGGGTTCCTTCTGATGCCTCGTCCACTGCCATCCCTCCTCTAACTCAAGATGAAATCAAAGTGGACAAAATTGTCCTCTCATGGATTCTCACCACCCTTTCGGAATCACTACAAAGACGATTGGTATTGGCACGACCCAAAACGGATAAAGAGGCGTGGGAACTACTTACCGCCATTGTAAAAGACAATAAACGTTCTCGCAAGAAATGCATTGAAGGCAGAACTTCGGTCTATTCGCCTTGGTGATCAAACCATGGAAACTTACTTTAGGAAACTCGAGTCTACTTCCATCATTTTAGCCAGTCTCGACTCTCTTGTCCCGAAAGAAGATTTGGTCCATTATGCTCTTGAAGGTCTTCCCGATAAATACGATCAAGTATGCGGGATCATGCATCATAAGGATACTTTTCCCGACTTCAAAATGGCTCAATCGATGCTTATCACCGAAGAGATGCGACTCAATTCTAAAACCCTATCTCCTCCTGTCGATACCTCTTCCTCATCACCCCTAGTTCTTATCACAAATAAAGGTATCACTCGTACCCCATCAAATACTCAACTGAAATTTTGAAATCCATGTATTCACTTTGCTAGAGGAGCCTGTCGATATAATATGAATTGTAAATTCGTCCATGTCACGAACACTAGACCCACAAGTCTACAGGTAGAAACTAAGGAACCTACTGAGGAGATTGTTATTAGGCTTTTGGAAAAAATGGGCATTACTGGTCACGAACCAAACCACCCTTCTCGTATACATAATACACCTCCTGGACCATCAGCCTACATGACTACTTATAGCCCACCAACCCAACCCAACCCAACTTATACCCTTTACCCTCCACCAGGTTTTAACTACTCTCCTACACCACTCCATCACACAGCCGCAACCCATCAAACAGGCCCAACAAACCAACCAGGTGCAACTGTTCATTCAAACAGTACTACTCCAAAGACGTCAACCACTCCAACCTACGGGACACGAGACTAATTTACCTCAGGCTTTTACCGTTGGGACCCTTCACGAACCTACAATTGGTGCATGGAATATGGACACAGGTGCGAGTCTCCATCTAAATTCTTCGGTTCATAGTCTTATCAATGTTTTTAGTATGTGCATGTATCCATCCGTCTCGGTTGGTGACGGACATTCTATTCAAGTCACCAATACGGGTCATAGCATCTTGCCAACTCCCACTCAACCACTCCACCTAAATAATGTGCTTATTACACCCAATATTGTCAAAATTTTAATATATGTTCGTCAATTTATACGCGATAATAAATGCATTGTTGAATTTGACCCTTTTGGTTTTTTCGTTAAGGATTTCATGACGCGTCGGGTCCTTCTCCGATGTGATAGCACCGGGGACCTCTATCCAGTCACGGCTCCATCTCCCATCCCTCAAGCTCTTCTTGTCAGTCAACATACGTAGCATCAGCATCTTGGACATCCAAGAAGCGAAGTGTTACCTCGCTTAGTTTCAAATAATTTTATTTCATGTAATAAAGAAAAGTCTCTCGTGCTTTGCCATGCCTGTCATCTTGGTAGTTCCACTACTGTCGTTAATGCTTGTTTTGACATTATTCACTCGAATGTGTGAACTTCACTAGTTCCGAGTCTTTCAGGGTTTAAATATTATGTATTGTTTTTGGATCTATTTCGTAAATACGTTCACACTCAATTTCAATGTGAAATCCGGTTTTTTCAGTGTGACCATGGCGGTGAATTCGACAATCACAACCTTCATAAGCTTTTTGCAGATAATGGCATTCTGTTTCGTTTCTCATGCCCCAAAACATCACAACAAATGGAAAATCTGAACGTATGATACGCACCATCAACAACCTTATCCGAACACTGCTCTTCCAAACCAACCTTCCACCCACATACTGGGTTGAGGCTCTTAACATGGCAGTTCACTTACTAAACATCTTACCCTCCATAGCTATTACCAATGATATCCCTTATACCAGGCTTTTTGGCTAAAACACTGATTCCGTCTCTTGCGCACTTTTAGCTGCTTATGCTACCCCCACTTATACCCTAACCACAAACTTGAACCCCGCGCCACACCCTCTATCTATTTGGGACAAGCCTCAAATCATCGTGGATATCAATGCCTCGAATTAAACACCAATAAAATCATCATTTCTCTCCATGTGACATTTGATGAAACAGTGTTTCCATATGGCTCCCCTAAACCAACATCAGCACCCAAATACAGTTTTTTGGATGATTCACCCGATATAATGTAACACCCCCTGTGATCATAATGACAGCGGAAGACTAATCGGGGTGTTACTCGAATGGAGATCATAGTCAATAATCATAGAAAACGACTAGAAAGAGACGTTTTAATAAAAATAGTTATCATTCATCAAAAACTCATTGTTGTTACAAAATATTCTAAATTATTCAAATGTTATCCCAAAATATAGAGCATGAGTTTGAAAGAAATGACAATTTTATGTTTACACCACAAGGAAAGGTCTTGGTATGCCCACTCCGTGCCTCGAACATAATCTTCATTAATTACCTGAGATAACATGCTTAAAAAGGTCAACAATAATGTTGAGTGAAATACATAGGTTAAATTAAAGTTGAACACAAGAATATGAACATGATAATTGTAAACTAACAATATCATAAAGAAAATCACAGACTATTATGCGCTAAGCTCATGCAACCAAGACTCAACTGCATACACCGAATTACCAGTGTACGTAAAGTTTGCCCCAAAGGAGGTAATAGCCAATTATCTAATGCAATTCAAATATGGTGCGCCCCGGTTATTTCCTATAACCAAGACGGGGTCATTACTCCCCATAGTACAATTCACAATATATGCGTTCACTCGCGGTGACTAATGGTTCATGATACAGGGGACTTATGGCTAAATACTTAGGCAATTCCAATAATCAATAAGCGAACATTTATGAAAAACCTTGTGTTCTAGCTTAGAGCATGTGTCTCCCTCGCGGGGTTTGCAAATAAAAGTAAAAGCGAGGCTATGAACTCACCTTGATGATAATGAACAAGCACAAATAGGTCAAGCATAATGTAGCGAAGGTTCCAAACCGAAACCTAAAAATGATGAGATGACGAGTCTCAGAATATGATAAACCTTTGGTTCACGACCAAAATAATAGAGCATTGAATATACTTGTTCAATAGATCATTGAATTGTCCAATTCAATAGGGTGTTGTGCGTGTTTAACGTTTTAAGTTAATTTGCGTGCTACATCGACTTAGGTTGATATTTATCAAAGATCCTCACTTACGCATAAGTGAAATGTTTCCCATTGTGATCTTGTGGAAATAATGATGTTATTGAGTGTTTTAATTCGTTTATATTCTATGTGCGTTATTATCGGATTACTGTTTTATATAATTATACTTTTATAATTATAGGAAAGAGATCTAGTGAGAAGAGAAATTGAAATAAGAAGAATGA
The DNA here is from genome assembly GCA_910596185.1 of Chrysanthemum makinoi. Taxonomy (NCBI): domain Eukaryota; kingdom Viridiplantae; phylum Streptophyta; class Magnoliopsida; order Asterales; family Asteraceae; genus Chrysanthemum; species Chrysanthemum makinoi. The sequence continues at coordinate 316,732,113 of OU343221.1, forward strand.
GAAGAAATTTGTGTCACACATTTCAAATGAGAAGGAGAAATTTAAGGGGAGATGCATTTATTTCTTTAAGTGCATCTAAAATGTGCGGCTGTGGTTTCTTCTCATTTTAATTTTACTTCTCATTTGATCTTTACTCTATAATTATATACATATATATAAGTTAAACGAATATTCGAAGTGAAAATACTTATCAAACATTTTAAATGATCAAAATACTCATTTTTATGAAGTCGTGATAAATTTATAAGTTTTCTAAACTTTTTCCCGAATTTACCCTCAAGTTTCAAAATATACAAGTTTAGTCCCTCAAATTTGAGAAATTGACAATTTATACCCCGAAAATACTTATGCTCCAACTTACCGGATTACTGAAAATAAAACTTTAGTTTCCAAGGTTTACAATTTTTACCCAAAAGTTTTATTTTCACTTTTATAACTAGTTTGGCTAACTTACACTACTAGAAATCATGCCAGTACCAACGGCCAATATTCGTTGGTAAACACCCAAATCTGGTTGGTAAAAGGTGTTACCAACGACTTTACCAACGAACCAAGGTGGTGGGAAAAAGGCTTGTCGCTAAGCTAAAAATACCAACCACATTCTTCGATCGTTGATAAATTACCAACGAATATTTATGTTGTTGCTAAATTTCACAAACATGCCAAAGTCGTTGGTAAACATAAAATACCTACAAACTTTTGTCAGTTGGTAACATTCAACATTGCATCAACAAGAGTTGTTGGTAATTTCTCAAAATTAGCAATGACACTAGATTGCTTTCAACTTGTTGCTAAAATGGATTTTTCCAACAATATAAATCGTTGCTAAGCTAATATCGGCCGATCATTTATGGTGCACGCCACAACTAGAAATGTAAACAACCCCATAATTAACACAAGTTCTACGTCAATTGCACAAAGTACTAATACAAATCCATACATAGTTGGCTAGTCCATGATGTTTTCAAGATAACCCATTACAGGTAGCTACAATTAGGAATTAACAAAAGATTACAAAATAAGCTACCATAATGTTTAGTAATGAATACCAAAAATGGGTTAGATGGATGACTTAGAGAATTACTCGTTAGATGCCAAGTTAACTTCTTGCATGTTCAATGTCTTCAAGATCTGCCCAACGCTAGCTTTAAGACTAGCATTTTCCTTCTTCAATTCAGCTATTTCATATTCTCTAGCTTTAAGACTAGCATTTTCCCTCTTCAATTCAGCGATTTCAGATTCGCTGTTGCTTTCATTGTTGGATGAAGTGGATGCATGAAAAGTAGATTGCTTGGTGGAAGATGGTTTTACCTGCTTTTGTATGTTTTCAGCTTCTTCAGTAAGCCCAAATCCATAAAAAGTTTTTTGTGGATCACCAGTCACATTTACCCAAGCCTGGGCATCGAATGGAAGAGGAGCAGGAAGTGGTGGATTAGCATCAGTCGCAATCCCTTCATCACTTATCTCAACTTCAGATGTGTTCTTTTCTTTGACTATGTCATGATACTTAGAATGAACTTTTTTTGCCCTTGCATCACACCATTCACCTTTACCTTTCTTTAGTTTATGCACCCTTTCAAAAAGCTGAAGTTCTGTTGGGTCTATCCCTGTTTCATCCCTCTACAAAAAGTAAAATGAAACAGTTAGTGTCGATGTACATAACCATTCTGGTTTCATCCAAGACTTGAGAATATCCTCCCAATCTTCTTGGTCAATATTATCAGGACAATACTTTGTCCAATCAGATGGGATCACACTGCCCGACTCTTTCTTACATTTGGCCCTAATAGTGTTCCAAGTACCTGAACAAAGACGTTGTGCCCTCTTCGTCCAAACATGCTTGGCCCATTTTGGATCTACTGGTTCGTCATACATATATCGATCCTACAGTTAAAATGAAACATTTTTACTATACATACAAATTTAGTGATTAAAGATATTTAACAATAGTAAGTCTAAATAATTGTGATAACCTGAAAGCATTTTTATAAGTTTTCGACTAAAGTTTTATCAAGTTTGTTCCACTCGGTTTCTTTCCCATAAAAGTTTCCCTTGAAATCTTTAGAAATCATTCTCGGCACCTCTGGTTCCAAGTAGCTACACAAAATACAGCACATACGCTAACTATTTACAAACAACAAAAACAAGAAACAAGAAACAAAACCTACCTGAGACCCATATAGGATCTTGAAGCCCTTGTGTTCTTGATCCGGATTAAAAAGAGAAGAAGTAAAGGATAACGGAATGGTTATGTCTGTCTTGGGTTTGCTTTCGAATTATTGATGGTGATAGCAGTTTTGTGAGATGCGTTTTGATCGGATTTAATGCCAGTTTAAGATATCTGAGATTGAGTTGTTAGGTGACAGTATTTTTGGTGACAGAAAACGTTTTTGTGGTTGGCGAATATTTTGAGATTGTGTGATTAGGTTTAGTGTAATGTGAGAACTATTAGGGTAAGACAAGTTTTATAACCGGATATGTTTGGATTTGGATGGGCTCGGGAATTGATATTCTTGGACTGGACCGATTAGCTTCTTTTGATTGAGTTTGGGCTGAAGATGAGTTATACTAATTTGGATCCGTAATTGGTTAAATCATGGTATATCAAAGAAAAGAAGATATCCGAGTATTTGTATATATAAAAATATTGGATAAAACATTTTTGATAATATTTTGGTTAAGATTGGTATTTTTTGTATGGTATAATTTCACGGAGGATACAAAATTCATGGCTTGAGCAAAAAAGTGAAAAATGACTACGGGGTTTTTGTACGGTATTATTGAAGTGACGTTATCTCCATATGTGGTCATTACTATTAGCCGATGAATCAATGGAGGTTCAATTTCAAAGAATTCCCATGAGATATTCGATGCCACAAAATGTCAATGATACTTCACTGTCTAAGCAAAATCTTTCAAAAATTCGTCAGCGTCAGTCATGATTTTTCAGGATGTTGGCTTATGACAAGAACTTCTCGTGCAAATGGTCGTACACGTTATGATGCTTCCGAAAGTTCGAAACCATCATGGGGGAGAAACGTGTACTTTGATGTGTTATGGTCAACCTCCAGGGGGAAGTAGTATCTAGTACTACTTGACTTAGTATGGTTTGTGAAGCTGTCTACATTTGGGTAAAGAATTGTTGATCCGTTGTTAAAACCGGTGCATGTTCCCCTAAAACAGATATTCACCGAAACCAAAGTTGTCATAACACTTTTTGTTAAAACCAAAGCTGACATTGTTTACGGTTTAGTCTTGATTTTGGAAAATCCCACGAAAGAAATTATTTCTCGGTTTAAATCATAGACTTGTAAAATCCCGTGACAATGGAAACATCCCGGTTAAATTAATGTGCATTTCCGGATCTATCTTACGGTTTATTCTTGGTTTTGTAAAATCCCCGTGAAAGAAACTATTTCTCGGTTTAAACCATAGAATTGTAAAATCCCGTAATAATGGAACCATCCTGGAGAAAGGAAAGTGTATTTCTGGATCTTATTTTATGCTGGTGCTACGGTTTCTACTTCAAAGAAGGGATAAAAGGGTGTACTTCATGATTTGGATGTGTGTTTGGATATTCGTCATGGTAGTTTGGTTATTACACGATTTTACGGGGTTTTGTGCTTTTAACCATGGTCGGGATGAAAACCATTATCATAGTTCACTTAAAACGTCAAAGGAGGCTAGATGTGAGCTTTTATCCAGAAGATGTGACAACGGGGTTAATTCACTATTATTTGTTTGAGGTTGAAGTGAAATATCACGGGCAAGTGTACTTAGTATCTGAAGGTATCGGGGATGGTTGGATGAAGATTCTTCATGATCCTTGTTCGAGCTTATTATCAAAAATGAAGACTTGGAAATCTAGTTATTGTTGGGTGACTTTTCCTTTTCTTTTACCACTTGGGGGAATTGGGCTCTTACCACCACAAAATAACTATCACTTTAAAGAGTTACGTTGTAGTGCTCAATGTCACATTCAATTGTGGATTTTCAAGAGGTGATGTACGTCTTATACTTGATGGTTGGTTGGATGAAGAGTATAGAGTACTTGGAGATTCAATGGAGGATGAAGTCTCGACACCGCTCTTTGTTACATATGTGCAAGTTTAAGTCACGAGTTCGGGTTAGTTTACTTCAGGGTCAAATTCTTCATATTGGGTTTTCTCCATCAGCTGTCACAACAAAGAGCCTATTGAATGATAATGGGGTGATTACAAGTTTTGCCAAGAGATGATGAAAAGAGAGAGATTATGATGTTTGAACACAACTGTTCAAGCCTCGTACTCTAAAGAAAAGAAAAGTGTACGCTTCAGTGCGCTTTATCTTTTGAAGAAGAGAAATCTTCTCACTAATGACCATTCTCATCAACATGCTTCATGCTTTTTCCATGCGCTTTCAAACATCAAGTGAACTGGACTACCGTTGATTGTTTTTCTTATTCCACTTGCTCAACCATAATGACGATGGCGACATCATGTGCTAATTTTGCGGGGGAGAAGTGTGAATAGACTACATTTATTGAAGATATTCACTTATTCAATCAAGAATGGCAACTCCGTATGCAATTCTTGAAGGGGAGAAGAAGTGTGAATTTACTGCATGGTTAATTGATTTCTGATAATAAATGGTCAAACGGCTCCAAACTCATGTAAGAACCGAGCTTCTTCTTATCTGGTCATCTTCACATGGAGTTTTCTACTAAGAGTCGTTGGTTAACATCTTCACACGGGCTGATTTGATTAATGACAAAGTGCTTCCAGTTGCTGGGCTGATTTCCTTAATGAACATCTTTATGTTCTTGTTTGATTGGGAGGGATTTGAGTTAAGGGGATTTGCTATTTGTATGTTAACGGGAATGCATTTGGTGAGTTGAAGATGTTGACTTTCTATTCCCCAACTGGACAATCTTGAAGAAGGTCGAGTCTACAGTCTGTTCTACATTTTCTGCTACATGTTAGAAGACTAAAGACGAGTTACATTTAAAGATCTAAAGACTTCTTCTTAATTCAAGCACTCATCATAAAGATTGTTAGTTTAGGGGAGAGCACTAATTGGGGGAGAGTGAAATGTTAGATTTAATCCCCAATTAGACTTGCTCATACTCTTCAGCAAGTTGATTCTCACAAAGATTAAATGTGGTCTTCTCAAAATGATTTCAAGTATTTGGGCTTATAATATGTTGCTGATTCTGAAGTCTCAAAACCAGCAAGGGGGAAGGAGACACACATCTAAACACAAAGCGAGTAAACTTGATGAACTTAATTATTCTAAGTGATTGAAGATATCCCGGGAAGACAAATGTCATGACCGCAGAGAATCTCAAGGTTTTACTCAACAAGGCTTTTAGTGTTATTATTCCAACTACGTGTGGGAAGTGATGTAAGAGAATGTTTCTGTGATAAAAGAGGTACACAAGTGTGTGATGATTTCGATGTTATCGCAATCATCAGGAGAGAGAATTGTGTACATTGGGGCGCCACTGTTTCACTTGAGGGCTTAATCGCTGATTCGAGATATAATCACTTATTCCGGAGTTGACATCCGCAGAGATTGTCATCCGCAGAGATAATCAGTGATTAGGCCTGCTTCTTCAAAGCTATCAGCTTATTCTCTTTGGGCATTCGGTACTTCGGGTTCTTGAGCTTCATACACTATCATCGTGGGAGAGAAAAGTATACATCGGGGTTATTCTTTGGCTATCGGACTTAATCTGCTACTTGATGGTATAAGTTTCTCTGTCTTCGGGTATATGTGTATTCGGGTTCGTGAGCTCTAGTCTAAGAGACTGACCGCATCAATTCATCTACTTGGGGGAAGTGGTCTCTTGACACCTTTTGGGGATGCATCACTTCAAACTTCAGTGGTAATGAAATATGAGAAGAAATTTAAAGAGTGGGATGATACGTTGTTGTTCTTGTTGATGATATAACCCCGAACGAAGAATCTCGATTATCGCTCTTAAAAGGAGCAGCGGGATTTATGATAATGGTGTGCTTCTCTGTGCACCTAGCTAAGGCAAGCTTGAAATAGAGCTTCGAATCTGCTCATCTAATGAATTTTCAGTTTGGGGGGAAGCTGCCAAAGTCTATCTTTCTCAAAGGCTCATGTTCTATCTTCTATTCGGGAGCCTCGGAAGCTTTGGTGGTGGAAGTTTAAGAGATGACGAATTCTATCTTCTACGACGTGCTGCTCGATATCCTTATCTCAGTACTCGTATCATCATTCTCTTAAACTATATCATCTATTCTATCTTTGTAAATATTTATCAAAAACCAAATACAAAAATATAAAACCAACAAAAGCAAAATAGAAAAATATAAAATCAACAAAAACCCATAAAAATTAAAAAATTTGAAAAAGACCAAAAATATTGCTTTTATCAAGACATGTCTTATGGTATCGATAACATCTGCGGTCTTAGAAATGTCATTCAACAATGGCACGGGACCATAGATGAAGTTCGAGCAGAAGGTGTAAATATTTCTTTTCAAAACATGTCACAAATCAAATGGCTTACAGTTATTTCAGACTATAACCCGCGCTTCAAAAATAATTGGCTTGCAGTTACTTCAGACTGTAACCCGTGCTTAAAACTATGGTTTGCTATTATTTCATATAGCAACCCGTTCTTCAAGGAAGGAAAGTGCTGCGCTAAACCAATTTTCAAAAATTTCGTGCACTTATCCTAAAACATATTGAGGAAAGTATGTCGAAGGACAGCTGTTCCTACTCAAACATTTTTCCTTCTAAAATTCTTCAGAAAAATATTTGTGTTAACAAAATTTTGGTAAACGAGTTGCTTTAAAAACAATCAGTTTCAGTGTTTTCATAAAAATTGAAAACTCAATCAATGACTTCAGCGCTGTTAAACTTTTCAGAAAAATAAGTCATTGATTGAGGGGGAGAATGTTTTCAAATCTATATCATCTAACGAGCTTATCTAATTATCCTATATACTTAAATGTAAAACATGTTAACCTACGTTGAAGGACTAAGTGCCTAGGATATGATTGTTAGGATTAGATGATTAGAGTTTGATAAACACATAATTCCCATACATTTGTATGATCTGATTGATATGTTGGATTGACTTTTATTAGTCGATTACTGTTTGGGTGTTGTCGACTACCATATATGTCTATTTGTGCTTACTAACGTATGCAGATAACATGGTTTAAAAGAATGTTCCCGATCCGGATCCCACAAATGAAGATGATTGGATGCCGAAAGGAAAAGGTAACTATCTCTTGGATCGACAAATGAAGAAACGGAGCTTAATTAGATCTCTCCATGGATAGTTGGCACGTTAGATGCAACTTCAGAGGTCTCACTGCATCATCAGATGGTTTTCCTCCAACCCTCAGCAACAACAACAAAAGCAGCTCAACCACCTAACGTATCTTTGTGCAGGATAATTGTGATGATACCATTTTTTAAAACAATTTTTGTAAAATATTGTTTTGAAAAATGGAAAAATATTGTTTTGAAAATAAATTGGACTAAATTTTGAAAATCACCGGACTTCACTTTAACAAAACCTAAGTCACTCAATCAACGACTACGGTCATCGATTGAGGGGGAGAGTGATTTAAAATAAAATATTTTAAAACGATATTTCTTCATAAAAGTCTGGTTTGTACAAAAATAAGTTGTGGTCTAAAGATTTAATGTTATGTCATGGTATGATTTTCTTTAAAACTCAAAGATCTTACAAAATGAAATTTTTTCTGTTCTTGTTTGATTGTGAAATTGTTTTATTTTAATTAAAGATCTCTTAAAAACTATCATACCTGACACTAACAATCTTTAATGTCTTAAATTGATCCTTATCAGTCATTTTTCAAAATTAATTTTTGCCACGTCTTTCCCCAAATTTTTTCCAAATGATTTAAATCAATCGGGATCCAAAATCTCAATTGGTTTGAAATTTTTGATCGAGGGAGAGATCGTGCTTTAAATCTCAAATCGGTTTTAAAGGGTGATTGTTTCAAAAGCACTCCTTCCTTCATGTGCCAAACGATTTTGAAACACATAATGCACATGATTGTGGAGGAGCATTTAACCATAAACCAGAAGAGCTTTTAAATCAGGCACATTTTCTCCCATATTTTCTAAACCTTATTAAATCACTTGGGATCCAAAATCTCAAAGGGTTTGATATTTTTGATCGGGGGAGAATTTGTGATTTAATATGAAATCTGACAAAAGGTGATCGTTTGATTCAAATGTGAACTGCTCTCCCATATGTGCTAAACGCTTTCGAATCTCGAAGCACATATTGAGAGGGAGCGTTTCAAAAGAAAACAAACTTTCAAGGTACAAAGATTTCTATGTTTCAACATAAGTACCTTAATTGATTTTCTAATGTTTTCTCAATGGCTTTTGTGATCGTGGATGTGCTTCAAAAGAACTCTTTCCTCTATGTGATAAAATGATTTCAAATATCCTATGCACATATTGAGGGGGAGAATTTACCAAGAAAATCAAATGGCTTTTTCTACGGAAATTGTGATCAAGAAATTATTTCAAAGAACTCTTGCCTCCATGTGCTAAACAATTTCAAGATCATATGCACATGTTGAGGGGGAGCATTTCTAAATGATCAAAACTATTAAGGTACAAAATGCTTTGATCTCGTATCACAAGTACCTTGATTGATTTTTCCAAATGATTTTTCAATTGGTTTCAAGGAAGAATGAATTGTACCAAAAGACCGACCATTTTACTTTATGCATGGAGTTATAAGGATGGTTAGGTTAGGTATTCGTTCTTACGATCCCGCCAGAGCCGGAGGGATCTACCCCAGGGACAATCCACTAGATAGTGTAGAAGTCCTTAGGTATGATGAAAAAAGGAGAAAAGTGAGAAATGGGGAGAGTGCGGACTGAGATAGAGCTAGAACTGGAATAAACCCAACAAGGTTCTAGTAATGAAGTCTCGGTAAGCACTAAGGGGTTGAAGAATGAAAAAGAATTGAATGTAAAAGGGTGAAAAGAAATAGCCCTCCAATAATTCAACCTTAGGGCAGAAACCGGGTTCAATACATATGCTACTGGTGGTTACTAAGGTAACACTGGTATTGAAGACAAGACGTCATGGACTGATTCGTTGAGGTTTAGGGGTGTGTGTGTATGGATAAAACCACAATATCGATATAAAAAATAACCACAAGGAATGATTTAAAATCCCTTTAGGAAAAAGGATAATGAATCAAAACTCGTGAGTGATAGTGACACGGATTAGGAAATCCGAGTCGTTTCCCAACGAGGTGTGAATGGGCAACGTCGTTATTGGTTCGTTATTAGAATGCTCGATGTTTTGGATTTATGATTTTATTAAAACTACGGGAAATGGGAAAGAATATAAGGGAAATTACACTACGGGAAATCTTAAATACGCGAATTATTCTAAAATGTAATTAATAAAACGCGAATAAAATGCAACTAAATCTAATCTAAGTCCTAAAAATGATCTAAAATTACTTTTAAACTAACAATGATATTTGAAAATTAACTAAGATTTAAAACTAATTTTTATGATTTTTCTCGAATTTATTTGAATTAAAAACTAATTTTAAACTAATTTAAATGCTAAAAATTACAAATTAAACTAGGAAAAATCTTGGAAAAATTATTTTTTTGCTTTTTATAATTTTCTTAATCTAGGAAAATTGAAAAATTATTTTTTGGAACCTTTTCTGAATTAATTGTATTAAATGCTATTTAATAAGTCCTAAAAAGAGATTTTAATTAAGAAAAATAACAAACAGTGATGAAAATTTTTGAAAAATTCAGGAAAAGTCTAAAATATTATTCTAAATCTATGAAAAATATAAAAACTTTAGCTTATGAGAAGGATTTAAGAGCTGAAGTGTAACTGTTTGAATATAAGCTATTTGATATAAGCTACAAGCTAATTGAGTGCACCAGAAGCTACCAAACTGTGAAATAAGCTAAAACTAGGAGAAATCAACTTACTGCAGCTATCCTACACCACCAGATTACAAGCTACAGGCACATGAGCTTAATTTGATTTATTTCAAAGCTAGTTTAACTACCTAATTTCTAGCTAATGCACAAGCTTATTAATAAGCTCAAAAGGAAAACCAGAACTGAGGAGCTTAAGACCACCAACTAAAGAATCACAAGACCAAGTTTGAGACCCTAACAAGCCAATTTGAATCCGTGCGAGATCTTTCAAAGGCCTGCTCACACTCAAGATTAGCCGAGTATGAACATGGCGATTTAGCTTATTGAGCAGCTTGTTTAGACCTTATAAAAGCTTCCAAAATTTTCATAAAAATCTGTTTACAACACTAGACCAGCAGAACTTGAAAAAGAACAAAATCTCACTTAATTTGAACCAACAATGAATCAATGAAAATTCCACAAACTTTTGTAAAAACTATGTTTTGCAACTTTTGACTTTTTGACAATTTAGAGAAAGTTGACTAATATGAACTTTGATTCAATGTTATGAACTGGTATTGATGTTTTAAGCTGAAACAAAGTTAAATCAAGCTATTCTAACATTATCTAGACATAAATCAAGCTTTTGATCTTCAAATATCCAACTGATGTGAAAATTAAAACTAATTGAAGGTGATTTTGACTTTTTGAGTTAACAGTTGCAAGATAAGGCCTAAATTGAGTGCACTAAACCTAAATGAGATTATCTCTATTGAACTTATCCTTAATACTAACCTTAAACACAGATGTGTACACCTGATCCAAACACACTTAAATCAACTGTTTCCCTAATTTTGCAAAGCCAAACTCAAATCCAAGCTAAAATAATCCTTAAACTAGACTCAGATGACTAAATTCAACCTAGATCAAGCTAACTTATCAATATTCTAACATCGAAACTCAACCGCTCTATTATAGCGTAAATGACAGATATGCGTAAAATTATACTAACCTTAATAAGACTAATAACTAACCATCTAATTAATGAAATAACTAAATGAAGCAACATAGAAACACAGAAGTTAACTATACTACTGATTCAAATTGTAAGATAGAATTTAATACTAACCAAAGTCCTGCCACTATGGCATGCCAAAGAGAACAAATAACCACTATCTAATCGATCTCAACCCAAAATCCAGCTCAAGCTAACCCCAAACTCTGATCCAAAACCAATTCAAACTGAATTTCAACCCAAATCCATTACTATAACAAAGAAATCGATCCAAAATAGTATAACAACCGCAGCTTGACTTTATTTGATCAAGTATAAATGAGAGTAGAATCTGAGTAGTGAGTTTTTGAGTAGATAATAAGCTAGAGTGAACTTATAAAAGCTTATAAAAACAATAACCTTAAACTAAATTTAGATTAAAACAGATTTGAGATATTTTTGATTTTTGAGGTATTTTCCTTATTTTTTTGTGATTTTTATTTGAAAGAGCAAATAAGCTGAAACTGATTTGAGATAAGCTAATTTGAGAAACTGAAATACGAATAAGCTATTTAAAACAATGGAACAGTAATTAAGATGGATTGAAAACAAAAACTAAAATAACTTGAATTAATAAAACTTTGAGATTACAATGGAACTGAAATTCAGAAATTACAGAAACGAAATTTAAACATAAAACATTAATAAACTACTAATTAACTACTCAAATTCTACATGGTTACAAGTGAGAAATGAAAGGGTATATATAGCCTAGCTTATGCCTTGGAAGGATCTGGAATGTATCCATCTGTGATTCTTTGAGTGCTTTGAGAGCCCTTGGATCAATCTCCACCTCATCCCATCAATCTCAGCCTTTGGATTGCACATGCCACATATCTTTGACCAATCACGGAGCAGTATTTGGAATGTGACACACGGATCAGTGACCTGGCAGTCACATGTGTCAGTGTGTGTCAGTAATTGTACTGTTTTACCCTTGGATTGTAATGATTTTGACTAATTGACTAAGGGGTAATTTAGGGTTCTTGGGATATCTGGGTTTGGGGGGAATTGGGGAAAAGTATTTTGGCGCGTGGGTTTTTTTAATATATTTTGGTTTAGTTGATCGGGTTTTATTTGGGTTTGACCTGGGTCCAAATGGTAAACGGGTATAGCTATTAAGGTCACGGGTTGGGGATCCGGGTAAGTTTATTTTATTTGGGCCGTGGGTTTGTGTTGGGCTAGGATAGTAATACTTGGACTTAGGATTGTGTTTGAACCCATGATATGTTTCAAGGACTATTAGTGTACATGCTGAAAATCCAGGGACCAATCTTGTAAATCTGAAAATTTGATCAAGGACTAACTTTGCCAATCTTCAAATAATCAAAAGGCTGAATTTGTAAATTCTAAAACTTGAGGGTATATTCTGCCAATAACTGAAAGTTCAGGGACTATTTCTGACAATTCTTCAAACTTGATTATACCTTTCAAATATCATCCTCTGAGCATAAAAATCTTCACAGATGCTTAATTCGACCTTCCGGCCTTTAGCTCTCTTAATCTCTCGTGCTCAGGTTTTCGTCTGATTTGGCTTCTTTTTGTGTGTTTTGTCATATCCGTACCTGCACATGCAAAAACTCAAGAAACACGCAAATGTTAGAAATAAACGGCTCTTTCTTGGTTATTTTGGGTCAGTTTTGATAAAGAAAAGATATGTGTTTAAGCACATATCATGGACCCAAAGGACGCACTGCAGTAAACTTCCCAAGCTACTCAAGTTCCTCTTAAAAGGACTTGTTTCATTCTCACGGGGAACCTACATAATCTATCGACTTTCTCTTAGAGATTGTTTATATTGAAGAAGGAGACCCTCTCCCTAGTCTCCGACATAGGAAACCAAATGTGCACTATTGAGTCTAGAGCCAAGAGATCATTCACAATATCTCATTAGGACACAAAATTAATGAAGACTTGTTGTTTCACACAATGTGGAAAGTAAGTATATATTGAGAGTCCTACGCATTATCCTTGTGGTATTGCCAGAACATCCGAGTGATATGTAAAAGTATTCACGATGAAGATGAAAATCCTTCTAGAGCCAACATCAAACAAGCTCTTGGTGGGTGACATGTGAGATATTTTCTAAAGATCAAGCTTGTGACAACTGGATAGAAACAATGGGGCGATTCATTCTTGAATCAACCTTGGTCCAGGAAATGAATTGACGAATACTTTTGGAAAAACCGTTCGATGTGAAAATCTTCTTTTCTCTAGCACATCGAATGTGTATTCATATTTCAAATTCAAAAAGTATCTCTGATTGAAAAAATAATTTTGGAAAAACCGTTCGATGTACAAATTTCTTCTTTTCTCTAGCACATCGAATGTGTACTCTCTTCAAATACAAAAGGTATTTTGATTGAAATTTGATCTTTCTCATAAAACCTTCGTCGTATTGCAAAACTCTTTCTTCTAAGCAATACGCGATTGTTTTTCAAATCAATTTATCATCAATCAGTGAATCTTAATTCGCTGGTTCACTTACTCCGTGTTGTCTTCTTTAAGACGTTCCAGTCTGAGAACAGCTAGAGCAGCTACGAAACCCTGTCAAGGAGATTCTTCGAATTCTACCGATCACATGCGTACTTGTACCGATCAACGGGAACCGTGGGCGTGTACCTCAATTCAATGAAAGTGATCAAAGACACTTTCGTGTGTTTTATTGCTAACTGTTGTTTGCAGGTATATTTGGATGGTTGCAATGATCGAATTGAGGAGTCAATCCAAAGCCGCATGCTCACAACATCCACACTTAATTAAAGAAATCATGACTTGTGCATATCTACGTAACCCGACTCGATATTTTTATATTATGTTTCTGCTACGCTGCTGCAAATATCATGAGTCAGTAAAGCTTCCGCTACTCTGATGAAAAGATGTCATGATCCAGAAAGTGTGAGCATGTCTGTCCATAAGTCACAACATCACATGAATGCAACACTAAAAAGGGTGATACAGAGATTTACTGTGGCTGATGATCTCAACGAAAGCTCGAAGATCATCAAAGATGTGGATCAGTTAAAGGCCTCCACTAAAAGTACAAATCAATGCGGACTTTAAAGAATCGCTACTAAAGCACAAAGACTGCGAAACTTGAAGAATTGAAGTCTACGAGCTCAGAACTAAAGACAAAGATAGAATGCTAGGATTCGAAATGTAAATCATGGGGTGACCTCCCTTAGGGGGAGATTGTTCGGAATTAGAAATTCCATGTAAAGTGTCGGTCACCCCAACTATAGACTAGCACAAGTTAGCTCGTAGACATATAGTTATTTATTGTTTATTAGATTAGTTATTAGCTTAGTTTAGCTTAGTGTAACACCGTGGAGGAAGGACGGGTATTTACCCATCAGATGCCTGATCCACCGTCGCCAGGCGTGTAGTCTGTAAGTATAAATACCCCTTCCATCCTTGGAAGGGGTGGTGCTTCTCATAATCTAACCTTTCATTTTTGTAAAGCAAGTCTCTAACTAGAACACCCATCTCTTATCTTTCTCTCTCTAAATGGCTAACATGTATTTCCATCATCCAAGACCACCCGAATCATCAAACAACATAATATTTACGATCATACAGGTTAGCTCCATGGGTCATGGATAATACCCATTATGACTTATGCATGATGTCATGCAATGGGTAATGGGTTATGGATCATGCTTCATGGGTATGGGTCATGGACTTTGGGTTTTACCCAACTATATTCAATGTATTAAGTCAATGGGTTAAATACTTAAACTTCTACCCATTCTATTACCCATTATAATACATACTAAGTATGTATATATCTACCCATTATGTAAACACTAGTTGTTGTACATATGCATTACTAAATCATGAAAGCACTATTATTTTTTTAGTGTTTTATATGAAAACGTAAGTGTGTTAATAAACTATTGGCTCAAACCATTTACGTATTTTATTTGTTTCGTTAAAATGATTTTACGTTTGTTATCTACAAAACATTAGAAAATCGTAAAATATAAATAAACGTTTTTACGGCTTATTCGTATTAACAATCTCCCCCTTTTTGTTGATGACAAAACATAAGATTATTTTAAGGAAAAACTAAAACTCGTAAAAGTTTGAATTGGAGTTTTTACTCTCTTCTCCCCCTTTTTGTCGAAACAAACAGAGTGTCAAAAAGAAACTAACACACTTGTTTTATGAAAAACATGTGAAAAGACAAAATATGAAAAATAGATAGTAAGAGAAGAGAAGTATTATCGTCTTAGCTCCACCTTGACGAGTCCATCCCTTTGTGAGGGCGTCAAGTAAGTAGAAATACTAAGCTAGTGCATTGCAATTATGTTTACACATGGTTGCGTCCTTTTTGACAAGCATGCTCCCCCTTGATCACCTTTGCAAGGAGGACATCAAGTAATGTAAACTAATTTCAAAGTCTTGCAAATGATTTTGCAATGTTTTGCTTTGACACGAAACTCCCCCTAGCTAAGAGTGTCAAAGTCTTCATGTATATATTGAAAATCTACAAAACAAAGGTTAGAAAACAAGTATATAATGCATAATTTCCTGCAAATAAGACACAAGTTAGTAATAAAATTGTCTTATGTTGCACGGATCCCATGGTTCCCTCTTTGGAGGGATCCGTCTAAGCTAAACTGAGGGATCCGTCTGTCTGTAGGCTTAAGACAGCAATGGTGATGTAAAATGTGATGTTAACATCAAGATGAGATATGTGTTAAGGCACCAAACATTATCTCAAGATAATATGGCATATAACATGTAATTTCATTCAATAAAAATGCGAGAAATTATCTACATATCTCTAAAACTAAGAGAATTATTTAACATGAATTATAATTCCTAAACTATCTAAGTTAAGCTTAAGACTAGGACACCACTTGAATCTTTAAGCTCAAGGTTGTTTAGGTTTGTTGATCTCGTCGAAACGTTCGAAGAGGTGATAAAATATGAAACGTTGCCCTTCACGTACTTCATTTATCAAGCCTTCAACATGTTGACAATGATAACAATCTTTGTCATGGTTAGAAAATGGTGGTGGTAGAAATGGAATGGCTTGAGATGGAGGGTTTGGTTGAGGTTCCACAAAAGGAGGAAGCTTAAGTGAGGAAGGTTGAGGATTCTTAAAAGGAAGAGGAATTTGTGGAGGTGGTTCAACCAAAGGTGTTGGTGGTGGAATATGTGATGAGGATGGTGGTAGAGAGGTATGTACTTCCATGTGATCGGGTGGTTGACTTTGATGATTCATCATAATCCAAAAGGGACTATTTGAGGGTGACGGTGAAATGGATGCCGGTGCTAGTGTCGACTCAACACCTTGATTTTTTTGCGCTATTCTCTCTATAGAAGAGAATGTTGGCAATGGTGGAGGATGAGAGGGCCTAGAAGGCAATTCCTCTAAGTTGTAGAGGTGTGGAGATGAATGTGGAGTGGTTAATGATATGGCTCTAGGCACTAATGGTGATGGTTTAGTGGAAATAGGAGTGTTTGATTTAGGAGGTATGGTGGTGTTTGGCATTGGAAGTTTTGTGGGAACAATCCTTTTGGGGATTGATTTGATTGGTGGAGGAGAAATCTAAGCATTTGTGGATTTAACGGGAGATGATTCGGTTGAATAAATTTTATGAATAACACGAGCAAGTTTCTTGGGTGGTCCTTTGGTGGATGAGTTACCACTAGGAGATTTTCCATGATGAAATGACAAAGAGTTAGTGAGATAGAGGCTTCTAGTTGCTGAGATTTAAGTTGTAGATGGTGACTATGAAGTCCTAACAAGATGGTTTATAAAGAGAAGGATTTAGCAAGTGCATTCAAGACTTAAGCCACTAAGATCCTTTGAAATGTGATGATTTGCATGCACAAGAGTCAACTTTAGAGTTGCACTAATCAAGGAGGTTAATTAAGACAATATGGAGTATTCAAGTTAGCAAGGAGAGCCTGAAATGATTGTTTTAGCTAGAGTTAGCTGAATCTGTCAGCCGGTTCCCACGGTTCCCTCCAATGAGGGGTTCGTCTAGGCTAATCCTTGGGATCCGGATCTCAGCAGCCAAGAAAAGAGGAAAATGATGTTTTTTAAGGTCTAGTACCTATACATTTTGAGTGTTTCAGACTTCCTAAGTGTCTTAAATGAAAGGGGACTTAAATGATCAAGGGCAATGAGTGATGGTAGCTAATGGTTGCCTTTTATGGAAGAAAATTGGACTTTATGAGTACCAATGAATGATCAAAGATGACACTAGGAAATTTGAGAGTGTCAAGTGGTGCTAAATGATCCTAGAGATCAGATGGTAACTTAAGATAATTTTGGAAAATTCCTTAAAAATTATAAGAAATGAGAAACTAGTTTTTGACCCATTTTGGGGTAAGGATGACTAAAATCAATTTGCTAAAATTGAGAGAATTATAAGACTAGATGTGTTAACATGTGAGAAATGATGTATGAGTATTGGAGCGGAAGAATGATGAGCTTTGGTGAGACGATAAATCAAAAAGCACCTTGAGTGTGATCCTAAATTAGCTATGAGTGAGTGTGATGCCTATTGAGCTTGAGGAAGACTTAAGTGGTCCTAAGGCATTATGTTTAGCTAGTGTGAAGTGGTCTAGTGGGCTGGTTTGATGTGTGGAGGTCTGCAACTGCATTTCTGTTTGCCCGGATCCCACGGTTTCCTAAGTGGAGGGATCCGTCTAGTACAAAGTGAGGGATCCGTCTCCTGCTAAATAGTACCTTCACAGAAGGTATGCAAAATTTTCATAAGGTATCGTATTTTAAAGCCAGTGTTTTCTAAGGAATTTGAACAACTATATAAGTGAGACATCAAACGTTAAATGTTTTATTTCATGAGAATGATCACATTACAATAATAAAAGATGAAATCTGAGGATTGAACCTATTAGGAAAGGAAACTAAGTTTCTTGAGCGTTTTCACTAGATGGATCGTCAAATGGATGATGAGTATTTTACGATTGGGATGAAGAAAGACTTGATGTGAGATGTGTTTAGAGGTTCCATCATCTTATTCATAAGTACGTACAACGGAATTTGAAATTGAGGATGGAAGTACATGATATGATGATAAAGGCGTGTCAGGAACATTCCATAAGGGATTAGCATGTTCTTGTTAATTCGTCTTGCGAAGAAATAGGCGAGATTGTATGGTTGTTGGGTTAGCAAACAATACATTATGTGAGCACAACAAGCGGGAAGGATTTCTCAATTTCCCCTAAGACTCCAAACATTTTCACATAGAATGACTACAAGAGGTTTAATATCATCTTGGATATCACGTGTATAGATTATGTTTGGATCAGAGTAATAGGGTCGAGGTTTGCATAACATGCAAGTTAATTCTTGAGGGGAAGGTATGTGTGAACAATATGGACTATTTTCTTCACGATGGTTGAAGAGAGAATCAAGAGACCAATCTTCAGTGAAAGCGCATTGTCCATGATTTAGAATTCGGAGAATGTGAGCAAATTGACCAAGGGTTAAGACAAACTTTTGGTTTTTGATCCAAAACCAAAGTGATAAAGATCGATCCTCGTTATGAACGAGTTCAACTTGGCGGAAGAATTCCAATACAAATCGTGGACATATTTTCTCGTTAATTCCGAGAAGGCCTTCATTCATATGGTTCGGAAAGAGGTATTAATACCTTCTTCGTATAGTAGAGGTGTGTCAACAATACTTCCTTCATGAAAATGACGAGTTTCGAGATTATTGAACCTACGGACATGATTGCCATGTGTGTTGGGCTCAAGGGAGATATTAGGAATGTAGACATGAGTGAGATGAAAGTTGAATTCATACTCATGAGTCATGACGAGACCTACGGAAGTGAAAAGTTAATATGAGGAGATGCATCAAAGGAGAGGAAAAAATGATCTCCTAACGTTTTTACTTGATTTCTATTAACAATGACAATTAACTTACTTAGTACTTAACATTCTAGTGGGATTTTTTCCTTTTATGGTAGATTTTTATGAAATGGTTTTTTGTTGCATGAGATTCTGTTTCCCAGTTCCACGGTTCTCACGGTTCCCTTCCAAGAGAAATCTGGCTAGTTAAACTTTAGGGATCTGTGGATCTGCAGTGATAGAAAAATGGTCTTGACGTAAAATAGATTTTTTGCAACTTTTAGGTTTATAAAAAGGAGGTGTGTTCTAGCCAATATTTACTAGTTAAGCATGCATTGTAGGTTTCGAAAGTATGTTAAGGTGAAAGATACGAATGAAAAGAAAATGATAAACACATAATGAAAAATAAACGAGATAAACTAAGACATTAGTAATATTTCATTTCAACGCTAAGAGCGATACAAAGGATTGGATATATGATACAAATGTAGATTAACAACACAAAGTACATGTCTCCATGAGAAAACTTGATCATGGGATACACGAGAGTGAAGAGTGTTAAGACGATGATCACGAAGGCGATATAAACCATGATGATAAACTTCTTCCTTGGTTTTGATTTGAGATGAGATGAGATGAGAAGGAAGATGATGTTTGAATGAGAGGTAATGTTTGAAAGTGGAAGATTTGAAAAGTGAGGTTTTGGTGGAGTTGACGAGCGGAAGGAGTTTTTATGGGGAAGGAGGAATTTTTGATATTTTTGTTTTGTTTTATTATTAGAGAGATTTGATTTTTGAAAAAAAAATAAAAACACATGTTTATAAACCTAGACTATAGGCGAAAGAATAACACGTATGCAAGAAAATTTTTCTAACGAAGTCACGTATAATACATGAGTATGTGAAAATATAATCATATAAGTTCCTATGCAAGCATACTTATTCTAAGCTAATGTTATTTAGAGATAACTTAGAAAGTCATACCTCTAATGCAATTATGAGTGTCTTTTTCTTTTTGACAAAAAATGTCAATAGATAACTCCGGTTCCTTCGTGATCTAGATTTTAATTAAGATACCTTCTTAGGAGAGGTAATATTTTTACCAAGGAATTCCTATGGCTTGATAAAAATGAGCTTTAACTAAGCAAAATGACAAGAAATGTTAGTGAAATTTAGTAAGATAAAATAATAAATAAAAATATAATGTTGTCATTCAATCAACATCCTACAAAAGTATTTTTAAGACACGGTGTTTATTTTTGTAAAATACCTTCTTTGTAGTTTTCAATTATACACAGATCGTGTCAAGTTTTTAAGGTACAATATACTCTAAAAACTTGGTAACGAAGCTCTGGTACCAATTGTGGAAAACTAGAAGGGGGTTGAATAGTTTTACCGATTAAAACTTGGTTTTAAACTATTTAGATCGACTTATATCAATCTATTAAATGTGTATGTTGGATGTTGATAGATGATTATGTAAGTAAGTAAAGTAAAAGTAAAGAGTAAGAAGCACAAAACCACAACGCGAGTAATTATAGTGGTTCGGCTACAAGGACACCTTTCTTGCCCTACTCCACTCCTCGAGTCACCTACTCGAGAGTTCGTAATCACTACACAACACAAATTCCTTGTGGCGGAGAAGCCTTCACAACGTCGCCTACTCTTTATCCGGTACAAGGCTAGACACCGGGTTCTTCCACGAGGTAGAACCAAACCTATCACAACGTCGCCTACACTTTATCTGGTACAAGGCTAGATACCTTATTCTATTACAAAGGAGGAACTACTACCCAACACTATCCAACACCTATCCCCAAGGAGATCCACTCTGTGGAAAACTAGAATGGGGGGTTGAATAGTTTTACCAATTAAAACGATGTTTTAATATATTTGGATCGACTTATGTCATTCTATTTAGATGTGTATGTTGGATGTTGATAGATAGATATGGAAATGTGTAATGTAAAAGAGAATAGTGAGAAACACAAACCACGACACAAGTGTTTATAGTGGTTCGGCTACAAGGACACCTTCCTTGCCCTACTCCACTCCCCGAGTAACCTACTCGAGAGTTCGTAAACACTTCAAGACACCAACTCCTTATGGCAGAGAAGCCTTCACAATGTCGCCTACTCTTTTTCTGGTACTAGGCTAGACACCGGGTTCTTCCACAAGGTAGAACCACACCTATCACAACGTCGCCTACCCTTTATCCAATACTAGGCTAGATACCGAGTTTTATTACAATGGAGGAACTACTACCCAACACTACACAACACCTAACCCAAATGAGACACACTCCTTATTACAACATCATCAAGGATATCAATATCCTTGGATACAACCTATCTCTATTTGTACATCGATGCACCTCATCGATTATACACCCTTGACATCATTCACTAATGCCACTTGACTTGACTTCTAGGCACCCTTCACTAATGCCCTTGACATGGACGTTAGGCACCTTTCACTAATGCCTTCGTCTTGACTCCTTTGGCATTCGTCACTAATGCCTTTGACACGGACGTTAAGCACCTTTCACTAATGCTTTCGTCTTGACTCTTTCGGCATCCTTCACTAATGCCTTCGACACAACACTTCTATGGAGGAAGAAAGAACTATCAACAAGAGAACCTCAGTAGTCTTGATGATGACGAAGCATGGAAACTCAAGGACTTGAGCTTTCTTGACTTCAAGAGGTGGTGATCTCGCCTTTAAGAGGAACCTAGATAATCACACAAAAACAAAACACAAGCTACATAGAGAGATCCTTATGATCTGAGGTTAGAAGGTTTACAATACTAGGAGAAAGTATGTGTGGGAGTGGCAACCCAAAATGAAGAAATGGCTCACTATTTATAGAAGAAATTTAGCTACTGTTCCACGGATCCCTCACTTGAGGGATCCGTCCAGTGTATTCCTGGGGATCCGTGGGATGCTCCTCTTTTCCCATGGGTTTTGGGTCATTGGTTATGGGTCATGGGTCCTAGACTTTGGACCATGGGTATCCAAGTAGATACAATGTATCTACAAGATGCAATGCATCTAGTCCATGGTCATGGGTTAAAACCATGGGTCATGGATAATACCCTTTTATGACTTATGCTGTTATGCATGATGTCATGCAATGGGTTATGGGTTATGCTCTATGGGTATGGGTCATGGACTTTGGGTTATACCCAACTACATTCAATGTATTTGGTCAATGGGTCAAATACTTAAACTTCTACCCATTTATATTACCCATTATAATACATACTAGTTATGTATATATTTGCCCAATATGTAAATACTAGTTGTTGTACATATGTATTACTAAATCATAAAATCACTTTTACTTGTTTAGTGTTTTATGTGAAAACGCAAGTGTGTTAGTAACCTATTGGCTCAAACCATTTACGTATTTTATTTGTTTTGTTAAAATGATTTTACGTTTGTTATCAACAAAACATTAGAAGATCGTAAAATATAAATAAACGTTTTACGGCTTATTTGTATTAACACACTCCTTATGACAACATCAACAAGGATATCAATATCCTTTGACCCAATACTAATCTATCTTGTACATTGACACACAATATCGAATGTACACCCTAGGCACCTTTCACTAATGCCTTTGACTCGACTTCTAGACACCCTTCACTAATGTCTTCAACATGGACTTTCAGCATCCTTCACTAATGCCTTTGACACAGATCTTTGGCACCTTTCACTAATGCCTTCGATACGACTCTTCGACACATTTCACTAATGCCTTCGTCTTGACCCTTTAGACATATTTCACTTATGTCTTCAACACAATACTTCTAATGAGAGAGAGAAGAACCATCAACAAGATACCATCAGTAGTCTTGATGATGACGAAGCTTGGCAACCCATGGACTTGAGTTTACTCGACTTTAAGAGGTGGTGATCTCGCCTTTAAGAGGAACCTAGAGAATTACACAAATACAAAACTACATAGAAAGATCCCTTGGATCTGAGGTTAGAGAGTTTACAACACTAAGAGAAAATGTGTGTGAAAGGGGTAACTTACAATGAAGAAATGTCTCACTATTTATAGACAAAAATATGCTACTGTTCCACGGATCCCTTGCTTGAGGGATCCGTCTACTAGGGATCCGTAGGACGCTCCCCCTAAAGTGGGTTGTGGGTCATGGATCATGGGTTGTGGGTTTTGATCCATGGGTATCCAAATAGATATAATGTATCTAAAAGATGCAATGTATCTAGTCAATGGGTCATGGGTTAGCTCCATTGGTCATAGATAATACCCATTATGACTTATGGATGATGTCATGCAATGGGTAATGGGTTATGGATCATGTTCCATGGGTATGGGTCATGGACTTTGGGTTTTACCCAACTATATTCAATGTATTAAGTCAATGGGTCAAATACTTAAACTTCTACCCATTTTATTACCCATTATAATACATACTAAGTATGTATATATCTACCCATTATGTTAACACTAGTTGTTGTACATATGCATTACTAAATCATGAAAGTACTATTACTTGTTTAGTGCTTTATATAAAAACGTAAGTGTGTTAGTAAACTATTGGCTAAAACCATTTACGTATTTTATTTGTTTCGTTAAAATGATTTTACGTTTGTTATCGACAAAACATTAGAAGATCGTAAAATATAAATAAACGTTTTTACGGCTTATTTGTATTAACATCTTGTACCTAGACCAATAGACACCAACATCATTCGCTCTATGTGGCTTTTTCGCCATAAATATTTGGCTGATGGTACTCTGAGTCGCTACAAGGCTCGCCTTGTAGCGAATGGTAGTAACCAAATGGAAGGGGTTGATGTAGATGAGACCTTTAGTCCGGTGGTGAAACTAGGCACTACTCTGATTGTTCTGAGCCTAGCCATTTCTCGACATTGGCCGATTCATCACCTAGATGTCAAGAATGCTTTCCTGCATAGTGATCTATCTGAGACTGTTTACATGCATCAACCTCCGGGGTTTCGAGATCCTGTACATCCAGATTATGTGTGTTTACTACAACGATCTTTATATGGCCTTAAACAAGCCCCTAGAGCATGGTTTCAGCGATTTTCATCTTATATCACTCGAGTCGGGTTTTCACATAGTCGTTGCGACCCATCATTGTTTATATACAAACAGGAGAACGATACTGCTTATCTGTTATTATATGTTGATGATATTGTTCTCACCGCTTCTTCTGAGAGTTTGTTGCAGCAAATTATTTGATCCTTACATCAAGAGTTTTCTATGACAGATCTGGGTCCACTAAGTTATTTTTTGGGTATCTCTGTTAGACGTGATTCCTCAGGGCTCTTTTTATCTCAGAAGAAATATGCTCTTGAGATTTTAGAGAAGGCACGTATGGATATCTGTAATCCCTGTCGGACTCCTGTTGACACTGAGTCTAAACTAGGGGATGAAGGTGATTCGGTATCTGAGCCCACTTTATATCGAAGTCTTGCAGGTTCTCTTCAGTATCTTACCTTTATTCGTCCAGATATATCTTACGCAGTTCAGCAGGTTTGCCTTCATATGCATAACCCTCGAGAGCCTCATTTCTCGGCCATCAAACAGATTTTGCGGTACATTCAAGTTACCTTAGACTATGGGCTACAGTTGTTTGCATCCTCTACTACATCATTGGTCGCTTATTCAGATGCGAATTGGGCTGGTTGTCCTACCACTAGGAGATCGACTTCTGGGTATTGTGTATTTCTTGGCAAAACTTACTCGTGGTCCTCTAAGCGTCAACCGAAGCTTTCTCGTTCTAGTGCAGAAGCAGAGTACCGTGGGGTTGCCAATGCTGTTGTTGAGACTTGTTAGTTACGAAATTTACTGCGTGAACTACACACACCTTTATCTTCCGCTACGCTAGTCTACTGTGATAATGTTAGTGTTGTGTACTTATCTTGTAATCCGGTTCAAAGATCAGCGTACGAAACATATCGAGATCGATATTCACTTTGTTCGAGACCTAGTTGCCACTGGTCAAGTTCGGGTTCTCCATGTTCCATCACATTACCAATATGCATATATCTTCGCGAGAGGATTGCCATCAACATTGTTCGAGGAATTTCGCTCCAATTCAGCGTCCTCCCGCTCAAACTGCGGGGGAGTGTTAGCTATAATTATGTTCAATCTGTAAAGGTGTGGATAAGCACCAATTTATGTTGATTAGCAAGTTGTGATTATAATTAGCTAGAATTAAGGGTAATCTACCCAAAATAGATTAGAGGCAATCACTATATAAACCATGTACATTGTATCATTATAAGATCATCTATAAAGATTATACCTTCTATCAGTTAACCATTTCGGTAACAATTTCTTTAGCAGAAAGAAGTATTTCAAAACTAAAATTAATTAAAAATTATTTACGATTGAAACTGTCACCAAAATATTAGATTTATTGGCTCATTTATCGACTGAAAATGAAATACTATACTATATTGATTTTGAGAAACTAATCAAAGATTTCACATAAAAACTTAGAAAAGTATATTTTATATAAAAACGATTTTCGCGAAATAACTTTGATAATAAAACCGCGTTTTAAGGTTTCGCTTTAGGCCTTCGAGAAGGTTGAGCCGCCCCTGGTTTATCACAATAATTTTTACGTTGGATGGATCAGCTGGTTAGGTCACCATGAGCGGCCGTCAAATGAACTTGATGTACCTCTCACATGATGGAACTAGCCAGTCAGCCATGGGCTAATTCAGGTTGCCAAAAGGTTAAATGTTTTTGCAAGGCCGATGTGGCTTGAAACTCATACGTAACAACATATATTAAACGCTGTTTCTGAAAGCCCACTGAAAAAAAAAAGGAAGAAAACGACCCTTTTAAGTTTAATACAAAAGGTTGTTGAGTCAACATACCGTGAAGAATGGAGACCAGGTTGGATTATCTTTATTTTGTTCAATAAATTATCAAAGTAAGACTGTACACTCAAATAATTCAAAGGATAACGTGTAATTTACTTTTTCGAAATTAAACAAGCATTTCATGGTGATAAAAAGGGGTGTAATTGCCCAATGAATTATTGTCCCTTTTGCCTTTTTTTCTTTTGTGAAAAGTATGATTTGAATCAAGTCGTTATAGTTTAGTTGAAACAAAATGTACGTTTAGACTTTAAACCACCTAATCTTAGGAAAGCAACACATAAGTCGCGATTTTAAGAAAATGTCACTCAAAGTCGTTAGTTACTTTAGGATTATGTAACCACCAAGGTGACTTATTGATTAGGTTCGAAATTCTCTAACTAACATTTTAGGGGTGAATGTAATAAAGATTCATAGATATGTCAGTTAGACTTACACATCTGATTCAAAAACTCATTTTGTCCACGCCATAATATATGAGTTTGGTTCTTTGTAGCAAGGTTTTTAAGATCGGGATTTTACCTAAGATCTTTTTCGTTTTTTGTAAGATCGTAATCGTAAAATCATATCGGGATTTTTAGATTCTACTATAATGTCACTTCTTATATATCATATATCATGAAAATGTAAGTTAAATTCTGGATTATGAAGTGATTAATATAAGGGGTAATTACAAAAATAGACCAATCGCTTTACAACTTCTCATTTTTTAAACCTAAAATTTTCAAAAGTTTAAAATAGATTGGGCGACTAGGCAACTTGTACAACTCAACCATTAGTCGACAAGTATCCACTTGTGATATGTGAATTAAATTTTTTTCGGTTTAAGGACACGTATCAAACGTAGACACGAGTTGCCCAAAAGATGAGTCGCCCTCGATCTATTTTGGACTTTTAAAAATATTAGGTCTAGAAAGTGATAAGTCGTAGCGCGATTGGTCTAGTTTAGTAATTTTCTCTTAATATAATTAGCCTTTTTTTTTTCTTTCTTTCTTTTTAGATTTTACAAAACATAATACATAAATTTTTAGTATTTTAACTTGTGGTTCGATAAAAGTAAGATCAAATCGATCGAGATCTAAGATCGAAATCCTATAAAAATTATATCTCGCATAGATCTTATATATGAATAAGATATTTTTGCTTTGTAATACCATAAAATCGTAAAACCTTAAAACTAATATCAGAATCTTAAGAAACATGCTCGATCTATGCTTTCTAGTACTAAAAGTTCAACGTATATATGTTCGAATATGGTTCTAAAATACCAAAAATATACTTTTAGAATATGAATAACACAATTTGTTAAATGGTTTGGTGAACCAAATGCGTGTGGGGCCCAGCAACGAATCAAAAACATAGATTTAGCGTCGGTGAGTAGGGGCCGTTATTAATAAAAAGGTAGAGTATCAAATTCATACAAATTCTAGTTTTTAATGGCCCAAATGGGGCCCACAATAGTATTTTCATTTATTTTTCTTAACCCAACTAGACATAAAATAATTACTGGCTTATGGCCCATGTCATGCAGTATTACTTAACTTACAATGTGAAAATAACTTTTGTGTATCGGTTTTGAAATTTGAAATTATGTATGGGTAAGATAATCGACTAGACATAGTACAATGCTGTACAATATTAATAACTATCAAAATAGTAATGGATACAATTTTGAAACTAGTTTTCATGGGATGAATGTTGTACGGAAGTATGAGTATGTGAGAAAGGAACGAAACTAACAAGCAGCAAGCATAATAAACGATACCATGAAACGAGTCTATACATGTTATTGTCATGTCATGTCTGATACATATGTATTAACAAGGGTTGTCAAAACTTCGCTTCGCTACGAGTGCTTATAATTTTTATCTGACACAAAAGTTATGGTTATCAGCGATATAAGTTTCTTTGCTAGATAGATTTTTGATAAGGACTTTAAACTTAAAATCACTATAAGGAAAACATGAGTTTTTATTTTTATTTTTTTAGCACTCCGTAAATAAATAATTAAATATTATAAGATTGTATAAGTAGTATTTATAATGAATTTTACATATCTCTCTATATTCACTATGGATTAACAATTATACTTTGAAGCTTCGCTGGAGGCATTTATGTGATATATTGTGAGATAAATGATATAGTTGTGAAAAAAGTTGTCGTTCTAAAAAAAAAAAAAGTAAGCAATTGATAAATAACCAATAAACCATCTGCACATACTAAGAACCTCAATAAATATTGAGCAACTAAAAATACTTAAACTATACTAATTTAGGCTAAAAGTATAAATAAATGTGTAATTTTGAACAAAAAGTATAACTTGTAGATGTTTAGAAGCTAAATTATAACTTTATAAATAAATAAGATACAAACCAAAATGTAAAGAGATTTGAACCCTTTAAATAGCAAGTGCTTTACCAGTGGTGCATACAATTACATCTATAATTATATATTGACAAATTACCTATTTAGTTTATGAATAGTAAACTTTGGTCTATGATTGTATGTATATAGTAATAAAACTAGTTTAGAATTGACCGAGATAACTAAATTTATGTCTAATTTTGTGTCGAAAAGTATACGTCATGTTGCTTTTGGTTGTGAAAATGTTGTCCACTTACTTGCGGATCAATAATGAGTCGCAAGTTTGTTGAAATGGAAAGGGATATTACATTTCATTAAATAAAAAATACTTCGTAAGAAACTAACGACGCAGTTTGTTGCTCGTTTGTTTTCAACCTCTGTATAAATTCTATTTTGATGAGATGAAAAACGATAGTATATTTTATTTATTAAAAAAAAGGTTTGTTCAAACACAAATTACACATAAGTTAAGTCGTATCTACCATTTGAAACAAATTAGTCTGCAAAATAAATTTATGTCTGATCTTTTTTATTTAAGGGAAAAAAAAAATTGTTCTAGTCATTTTTGGTTATCTCCAAACTATTTAGACCATCCATTACAATTTGGACGCATCCTTCCTTTTATGTAGGGTTTGGTCATGGTCTTGGTCGCACTTTAAAGAATGCATACTCGGTCGTATACTCAATCAGGTCCTTTTTATTTGTTTGCGTGTGAGTGTGCGTTTTTAAATTGTTTCTTTTTTGTGTTTAAGGGAGCTATGTTTTTTGATATAGCTTCTAAAAGTTACTCACTCCGTTTTAAAATAATTATTTGACTCCCGGTAAAAAACACATAGTTTAAGAAAAAGATAATTATTGTTAAATTACTCGTATATGTAATTCGTTCTTTAATTCCATTTAAACATTGTCTAGTAAAGAAATACAAGTAGTATATTAATTTCACTTCAAGTATGGTATTGATTAAGTTGGCGTGTTCCCTTTAGCATAAACTCATTGTCGAGCTAGATGTTATTGACTATTATTTAAATTTGAAGTTAGTTAGAAATTTTATGTACTCATCTATGCAATTTGATATTTGTACGAGCATTATTTCGTTTAATTGCATTGCAAAATGTGAAGTACATATTTCTTATTTGAAATGAAGATAAGCCAAACTAGAACAATAAATGTTTTACTTGTAGATAAAAGATCATTTGAGGACAAAAGATTATTTACATACCAAGGGATCAATCTCCACCCTTCATTTTTATTTGATCTAATGGATGAGATTAATCCAATAATTTTAAAAACCCACTTTCATCATTTTTTCAAATATTAATATCTTTCAAACCGTTAATCGTTAAGCGGAAAAAAAAATATATCAGCACGAGCATTTAATTATCTTTTTATAGATAGGACTTTGATATACTTTCGACAAAATTTTTTCGTATTTTCACGCTTTTTTAAGTTTTTTGTTTTTACGCGAAATTTTCATTGAAAAATCATATATGATAAAACACTAATTTGAATATCACATGTGATATTAGTGTTAAATCATATATGATATGTAATATCACATGTGATATTATATGTAATATGATATTACATATCATATATGATTTAACACTAATATCACATGTGATATTCAATTTAGTGTTTTATCATATATGATTTTTTTTTGTAAATTTCAGTAAAGTAAAAAAACGAAAAAATAACAAAAAAACGTGAAAAAACTTTTTTCTTTTTCGAAAGTATATCAAAGTTCCCGTCTATAGAAAGATAATTAAATGCTCGTCGCGATGGTGTAAATATTTTTACTTGACGATTAACGGTTTAAGAGATATTTAAATTATAAAAAATATGTGAAATAATAAAATGCTTTTAATCTCAGTCATTGATTTCTTTTTAAATGGATGGTGAAGATGAGTCCCTTGGTATGTGAGGAAAGTTTGGTATGTAAAATAACTCTCCTCTTACTTGTATTAGTAACAAAATAATAAAAGTTATCATATAACTAAAAAACGAAAAGAATTTATTTGCCAATATATCTAGAATAAGTTGGTAGAACTACTAGTCAAACAAGGATTTAAGTTTTTATTTTTTCTTTCTTTTTTCTAATTATTTTTGCCAATATATTAGAGACACAAAAGCTCATTTTTGATGTCACATTATTAAATAAATTAACAAAGCCGTATTCATATTTGTAGTTATCTTGTACGTATTCTATAAGAGAAAAATAGAGAATAATTTTTTGTCTCTTGTTGATTGGGTAGATGGCTTGTATATTCTGTTTGGATAAGGGATGTATTCCCATAAAAAATAAAATTAGTTTGTCAACTTTTAGCTAATAATATAAAATGTCATGCATACATAATTTATTGTTTTATGTCGTTTTAAACCAAATCCACAACTCGATATCAAATAACCAAACGCTTTAACTAAAAGTTTATAAGACGTTTATGGATGTCATTACAATTTAGATTAAAAACATATAAGTACGTTTTGCTAGATATAATATTTACGCTAGGTTTAAGAGAATATAGAGTTAACTTGTACAAGTAGGATTGAGCATGATAGATCGCGGATTGGTCCGAACCGACTAATCAACCGGAATCAGACTGACCAACTGGATCAAAGGTATTTCGGTCTGATTCTCGGTCCACCATTTTCATTACTTTTTGTTTTGGGTCCGATCTGATTTTTCACAAAACCCGTCAATATGTTTTGTTGAATCTAACCGGACCGACAAAGCTGGACCGAACACATCTCGATCCAGTCCTCGGTCAGTGATTTGAGCCATTGATGACAACTATTACAAGTTGCAACTCAAAAACAGCACGTCACTGTTAGTCACTCTACTAGTTTTGTCCCTCACGCCACTCACACCTCGCATATCATCTCCACCGCCACGGACCACCCACGGGCCATGACCGTCCTTTCCGTCCCCCTACTCATAGGTTTGAAAAGTCAACTATTTTTGTCAATGAATGCATTTCGACACACGTTCGACATGTACTACTATAGTCTACCACCCTCAACAAGAATAGTACCAAAATACGTTGGGAAATGATGCTCAAATTTAAATTTTATGGACCCAAAAACATACTATCATAAATATTAAAAAGCAGGATTTTGAAATAGATGTCCAACAGACAAGAAGGCAAAACATTTAAAGCTCCACCACAAAAAGATACTCCTACTACTAAATTTAGACCAACAAGACTCTTGTGATTTTATTAATTTTAAAACTACATGTATTTACCTTCGAGACATGAATTTAACTTTGAGGATTTGATATATGCAGGTTATGGATATAAAGTTGGACAGAAGGTTAGTCATAAAGGACTAATGTTTGTTTAAATTTGGGACATGTATAATTATTGTCGAGTTGACAATACTTGTGTTGAATAGGATTAAACAATGTGTCATGTAGATTATTTTTGCAAAACACGTCAAATTAATAAATAATCAACATATCACTAGAGCATTAGTCTAATGGGTGGAGCTTTCGTACTTGAGTCAATAGATCCGGTTTGAATCTCAACCTTGGCATTTGCTTCATATAGGTACCCGCCTCCGCAAAACCTATGGGCACACTGGAGATACTTTGTGAAATAATCGGAGGTCGAGTCTCGACTCGTCTCGCTCCAGGTGGTGCTTCTCTCGGCCAGGAAAGTTGCACGAGCTATTCTTTGTGGGGTGAATAATGACTGATGTAAAAAAATACCCGGGGTCAGGGTATTCCCGTTAATATATACCTTTTGTGGAATAAATAATCAACAAGTGAACGGGATAACGTTACTTAGGCTACTTGTAAGGTGATCATAACACGATAGAGGACACTACTGACGCGTCAGCTTTTTCTTTTTATAATAATTTTATGACCAACTTAGTATAATAAGAAAACATAAGAGATCATAAAAAATACCTTGTAAAAATAATTAAATAAAATACACTCACACACAACAAAGAGGGGAGAACTCGGTCTCCAATTGTGCTTTTTTGAGTTAAACCCGTCTGGTGAAGGCTAGTGTAGTGGGGAGGATCGTCTAATATGAGGTTGATTGAAAGTGACGACCGATGCATTGTGGCCGGTCTTATACTTTTTGTAGGTCTTGAGTTTTTTGTTTTTTATTTATTATTTATTTTTTATTTTACTATAACAGCAAAGAATATGATTTAACAAGAGTAACTATCATCAAAATGATCAATTGACTCTCTCACCAGAGTTTTATGAATTTAACCCCGTTACATACACATTTTGTGTGACTTAAAAAACGGTCAGAAACGATCTCAAAGATACCTTAGTTACACTACGTACATTTGAATAGAACAAATGAAAACTCGTATTTCCTAAATAACATGTACAAATAAAAGCTCACTCGTTTACTGGTTTTGTGATCCAACGTGTTGATATACTATACAAACATCAAGTCGTCAAGTCTTAAAAATAATGGTTATTTTTAAAGTCCATCTAAAGGGTTATCTTATCCACACCATTCTGGATATGACATAAACGTGTAAAGGTACAATTTTTTTTTTGTTTTTTTTTTTTTTTTTATTTCATAGTTTACAGTACAACAAAGTTTTTTATCAGTTTTTATTCCGTGTTTTGTGTCAGTTTTAAATTTTTGACTTATTAAACTTTATATTTTCTGTTTCATACTTTCATATTTATAGCCTTTTTAAAAAAACAAATAAATAAATAAAAAATGTCATGTTTAAAAAACAGGGATGGTAATAACCTCTCCCATAATAAAATAACTTGATGTCGAGGTAAACACCACGTATGAACACAAAACAATGCCTAAATGTTTATCTTACTCTACCTTCTTATAAAAATAAGTTTTCTGAGTCAACGTCGTATAGTTGGAAAAAAATATTTATATTTATATTTATCACATATCTTTATTAAATTACATATTAATTTACACGTTTTTTAAAAATAGAAAAATTATTATTATTATTATTATTATTATTATTATTATTATTAACTAGCCAACTAGGTGCATTCTTATAGACGAAGGACATTTTATTTTGTCATACATGCAGTATATTTTTATATTTGAATATATATAATTGGTTGTTTGTCAAATACAAGTACCACAACCACAAGTCATACTTGTAGATTATCTAAGCAATTAGTTCATTGAATATTATCATAAGGGCCTCATAATCACATGCTAGGAGCCAAACGGTAATGATTTTCTCACATGTAAACATGATTATACAAATAATTATTGCTTTTATTCATTCAAGAAAGTATAACTTCTTGGGATACCAAATAAAAAGGCTCTGAATTCATGATGATTATACCCATGAGAACATAAATCACAGATTTTCTTTATACTCCAATTATTGCTAACTATACCTAATCTTCTTTTAACCATTCATCTTCCCACTTTTTTTTAAGAGAAAAAAAAAAAAATAATAAAATAAAATCTTTGTACATCTTGGTAAATTAAAAAAAAGATAACTTTAGTTTTAGCAAGTAAAAAAACAATTTTACCATTTGTCAAAAAAAAAAACATACTTCCAGAAAGATGGACAATAAAAATGAGAAGAAACGAGGACATGATTAGTCATTTATATATGCTTGACAATTTTTTTGTGTCGAAAAAGTTGTATTCTTTTTCAAGTCAATATTTTATTTTAACATCGCGTGAATAACTTATATTTTCTCCTTTTTTTTTTTCTTTTCTTAAACTTTGTATACTTATAAAGTTTACATAAATTGTTACTCTACATAAACCATACAAATTTATGCGTCAAGAAGTCGTATTTTAGCACCGCGCTGATAACTTACACCTCCTCATTTTTTTTACCGTGTATCTTCATCAAGCTTAAAAATATCGTCACTCCACATTATTAGAGGATAAATAAGACCAAGCCCGGTTTGTGGGTTTAGAGTATCTAACGAGACAAATATACGTTTTAATAAACAATGTATTGTAAGTCATTCTAACACAGTACAAGTAACAATTAATAACTAGTTCACACATACAAGTCACAACCATATATGTATGAAACAAACCATTAACTCTTCATCTAACAAGTTGCTTCATATGCAAACATGCTTTTAACATCATCAACAACATGATTCATGACCACCTGAAAAAGATTTTACTAGTTTTCATTTTCACTAACACACTTTACTCACATTTAAGACATGCACACTTTGCATTAGCTCTAGTGTTGTTTTGTTTTTAGAGGTGGGTTCACTTCATAAAGTCAAGATTCACTTGCCCTTTTTTTTTGTTCTTCTTCTTATTGTTAGTGGATCTAGTCTGCTATCTTTTCATTTTCACACCACCAAAAAACTAACAGAAACCATGTGAATACCTTAATGTTATTTGGTGATCATTTATGGTGTATGGGCTTGTTTTTTTCTAAAACTTTTTTAGCTATGTTTGTCACTTTTTGAGCTAGTTTTTGATCAATGGTGATTAGTGCAGTTTGCTAGCAAATATAAGGTACTTATATTTAGATCTGTTAATGTGTGTAGTTATGTTTTTGTTTCTTTAAAGGCGGCAAATTGATGGTTTAATGAGTCTTTTGGTTATATATTTATGTTTGTATATATGTTGGATAGTGAAATGGTGATATGGTGAGAACAAATGTAACCAATATGAGAATTTTGATATTTTTTTATAAAGTTTCTGACTTTATCAATTTTTGTATTGGTGTGAATAGAATATGCCTCAAGAAAGCCTGAGATCAGTTGTGTATAGATCATTTGTCACTTGTGAAGATCCAAGAGGTGTAGTTGAAGGAAAAACAATAAGAATATCCAAAACTGATCCTACAAAAATGAGTTCTAAACGACCCGAAAAGGAGTTATATTTAAAGAGTTCGAAAGAGAAGGAGAAGGAGAAAATGTCTCTTGTTGAGGTGAAGAATGGAGCTCAAAAGCTGAATGAAGCTATTGATTCGTGGTCGAAAGGGGCTAGTTTTAGAGGTCAACCCAAGGATATTGCGAAAGATTTGCTAAAAGGCGCGCTTGATCTTCAAGAGTCTTTAATGATGCTTGGGAAATTGCAAGAAAGTGCTTATGTTACAAGTTTGAAGAAAAAGGAGAAGCCAAGTGAGGAACTTTCTAGCAGGATTGGTTCGGATCGGTTTGAAAGTTTTAGAGTTTATGATTATGAAACGGGTTATGAGAAAGAAAAGAAATTAGCAAATGGGTCATCAAGAGATTGTTATGCAGAGCTCAGGGATGTGATTAGAGAAGGTCTTTCGAAACAAAATCTTTTGCCAAACAAGTCTTATCAACAAAATGCTTATGCAAGTAAAGACTCAGATGAGTTATCAGGTGTAGTAGTCCTCTCGATTTTTTGTAGAAAAAATTTAATACTTTGAAGCATAATTTTGACCGGTTAATTGTTTTTCTGGTTCTGCAGGTAAAAAAAAGTTGCAGTTATCTCCTGATCTAGCTTCAACTAGCTCAAGCAGATCTTCTTCAATGATGTATTCGACTCATGAATTCACCTCGTCCGAGTCTTTTTCATCGAGGGCTACAGAGGAAAAGTCAAAAGGTTCAAACTTGATTGCAAAACTTATGGGATTAGAAGAGTTTCCATCAAAACCTCCTCCACCTAGTCCCCAAAAGCAGATGGATGTTAGTAGCAAGGTGAGGCCCATTTCCGATGTTGACTTACCAAAGGCAAAGAAACCACAGTTTTTTCTCCCGAAGATGGATCGAGAACATATGTCATTAGATGAGATCATTGACATGATGCAGTCTAAAGGACTTTTGAGAAGCAACAAGCGTGAAATGAAACCAATGAGCAATAAATTCATAGATGATTCACCGCCTATTGTTTTAATGAGACCTCAGCGTTTAGGTCATGATAATCAGAGCTATAAAGTTTATGAAAATCCAATGAGAAACATCCATCAAGAAAAGGTGAAAGTCGAAGATAAAGGTGTTAGGAATAGAGGAAAGCCGAAACCACCTTCTGATAAGCAGAAAGCTTCTGTTCCTGTTGTCCCAAAACCACAAAGGAAACAAGAAATTGAGAAGAAAACAGACAAGGTTCAAAAGATTGCACCACCCGCTAAGAGGAAACCGGTAGATAACGCAAAATCACCCAATTCAGTTTCCAAAATTACTTCTCCAAAGCAAGTGAAGCCACAAAGAAATATTATCCAGAATCCTGTTCCAAAGAGAACGTCGTCTTCAGTTTTGTCTGCCAACAAGTCAAGTAACCAAAAGAAGAACGTGAAGGTCCAAAAGCCGGTTACAGTCCCCTTACCTACCGTTGTGAGTTATTTGAATCTTATAATCCTATAAACTGGAAATAAGAGGCTAATGCTGAGTTTCGGTCTAATTTTGATACATGTTACTGCAGTTTAATGAAGATTTGCCCAACAATTCGGCTAGTCAGGAAGAAAGTCAACATTTTGAAGTTACAATGAAAGGTAATCACATAAATAATCGTAAAGATTTATGCATTATGTTTGTAGTTAAAAAGTTTTTATTAATGCTATAGTATATATTTTTTCGCCTAATTCATATATTTTCAAACTGCACTATGTCGAGTTTATTTACATGGTTTGGTTTCTGTTATGTACAGAAAGCGATAATGTAAGACACAAATCTGAAAATCGTGATAGTGATGCTGGTTCGAGCATGGATCAGTCTGAAACTAGAGACAATCATGAAGAAATTAGCACTTCTGATCTAAGTGAACACAAAGCTAAAATCTTGAAAATCGTAAGCAATTTTCAAGATTCTGAACCGGTCAATGACAAGCTTGTTCAAGACTGCATAAACGAGTTCTTAGAGCATGAAAACCAAAGTCAAAATCCTTTTTTGAGATTCATTTTCGCATCAAGAGTATGCCTTTCTGAAGATCAGACGACAAGGGACATTGTGAAAAAAATCAAAAATTTAAGAAATTTTAGTAAATTATCAGAGGACAGTTCTAATGCAGCAGATATAGTTCCTGAATTGTTGGAAAGAGATTTGTATTTAACTACACATGGAGGAGCGTGGAGTACGACAGGTTGGAAAGATGGTTGTACCATAAACGAAGTTGAAGAAGCTGTGTTAGATTTGGAGAAGATAATTTTGAGCAGATTAATGGATGAAATGCTTATGGAACTTGTAAGCAAGGGCCGATTTGTGCAGAAGACGGTATAATGCACGTACACACGTGAAAATAATTTTTTTATAGTGTTTTGTAGCACGATATGATGTGATGAAATCATGAATCTGCTACTAAATTCTAGTAGATATATAAAAGTTCAGTAGATATATTGTAGTTGAGGTATTGTTTTCTGCTTGTTGAAATGGAAAAAAAACTGACACGATAATGTTATAACTTACAACAACTTGTACTATTTTGTTTTGTAAATCTCTGCAAGTAGATATACATATAAGAAGTGCGGATTTGAAATAAAAGTGTAACCAACTGTTTTTTCTCCAGAAAACAATCATCCAAGTTCAGAAATTTTGTATATATGGTTGCTCATAAGACAAATGATTTTGAGGCGCCGTTTTACAAAGAAGTGAGCTAGATCAAAGTTACTAAAACGTCAACTGTCATGTAAACATTTTGACAGGAAAATGAGGTCATATCACCTTACATTAAACTTTTATACTACAATGAAATGATGAATAAATACTGGTTTCTACTACACTGAAATGAAGATTGTGGGCTTATGGCCAATTTAACACGGTACAAAATCAATCTTACTACTTTTTTTGTTGTTTTCTACGCGTAAATTCTGCAAATCTACATTAAACATATGAAGAATTCTACCTCTTGATTAGTGAAATCAAGATGAAGCACCTTTGAAGATAAGGAAACTGAGAGTCTCCAACGAGAAATAGATGAAAGACCCTTTTGTATGTGTGAAGAAGCTACTGAAATTTGTACCCACTACACATTGCCATCCACCGCCATAAGTCCTATCAAATTCCTGTTAATTCATCATAACCAAAAATATTACTACGTAACTCACAAAATAAGCCGATAAGCATTTTTAGTAAGCATTAAGACAAGTAACGAAAAAGATCACCTTTTTGATGTGTGCAGCAATGGAAGTGGACTCAACAACATCATAAAGATCAAGAGCACGCGACGCACAATCCATAGCATGAACTTGCATCTTCAACGGCATATCAGTATCCTTAACATAAGCTTTTCCTTCCAACATTGTCTTGAATATACTTTTTGAAAATCAAGATTCTATGTATTTATAGTAAGTCAATGGAAGATGCAAGTTTGAACTAGAAAATGTGACAATGATATAATTTTAGATGATAAATTAAGGGCCATAAACTTCATTGTCCTTTAACAAACATGAAAGTTCCATTGCATTGTTGTGGAGAAGTCTGTATGTGGGCATGTTTTGTTTTTATGCATAAGAGACTAATGTGTACCCATCTTGTTAGTTGTCACAAAAATGTAACCCATGACTTCTGATTGTCACTTTTTGATTATGAAGTACACGAATTTTGTTCTTTTTTCCATTATACATAAGAAAAGGTCGACACGTAACATGTGACATGACTATAATATGTGTCGACGTGGTATTTATTTTTGTTTTTGAAACTATTTACTTCAAAAATTGATTTCGTAACCTTTTTATATTTTGGAACTCAAGGCTAAGCTGTTTTAAATGATGGGGTATGCCAATTGGTTTAAATTGTATATGAAACAATGAAGCTACGAAGACATGCCGGAAGCAGTCTATTTACCCTCGGATTTAATATCGGGTACACATAACCTCCTATAACCTTGCTTTCGTGGGATTGAGCATTCTTGTTATTATAAATTACTGTATGAAAACATGAATGATATGAGATAAGTTAGATAACTAATAACTTGTGGTAATATAAAAAGCCCACAATTTACTTGATGAGTAATGGGCTTAAAGATTTACGATTATTGGGCTCATTCCAAGCCCAAAATCCACATTTTGTTAGGCTTGACTTCTGTTATCTTTGACTTCCTATCGTATTTTTTTTGTTTTGTAAAAATACAAACGTATTTTTTTTATGCATAAAAAGATTGCATTTTGGACATGATTTTGAATTTTGACATTTTCTCAAACTTACCGACAATATTTATTTACGTTACTTGTAAGGAAATCAATTGTGCCTAAAACGGATAGAAAGTTATATTTTTTCCTTTTAAACATGTGTTTCTCTCTAATTTTATACGTATGTTTTATTTTACTTGGCAGGAGTTACATATCGACTCGTTTGGATTTTTACCTCAAACCAAAACCGGACCTAAATTACATAAAAAGCCAACCAATGTCGTATTATAGTGAGTAGCTATATTGTATTGACTAAAACAAATTAAAAGGCTTATAGCCTAGCGACATTCCATGTGGTGTGAGAATAACTTTTAACTAATTGGTTGTATGTCAAATCTATTTAAGATATGCGTGATATCTGATAAATTTGTATCGCATATAGCATGGTTTAAAAGGCTCGCAAAGCGTGAGATTTAATAATGTCGTCACGTCATTTTATGCATATTTTTTGTAAACTCAATATATATGAAATATGATTTTAAAAGGCTCATAAAACGTGAGACTTGAGCAGAGGCGGAGGTGATGGGGTAGCTAGCAGGTGTAGGCCCCCCTCAACCATCCAATTATTATACTAACTAAAATATATCTCAAAACCCAACTTTGAAATGAATTGTATAGTCAGCCCCTCCTATCCTTTGGTCAACAAATAATAAAGAAAACCACTGGTAAGGATAGACAAATATCAACCCATAAGAAATTGAATGATTTTTTATAATATTTCCAAGTTTTGTTTCTTTCAGTAATCTTTGACACTTTGAATTGAGAGTAGATTAACAATTGTTTCTTTTTTGCCATTTTTTAATCTTTATTATTCTGTTTTATAAAAGCTTTATTAGAATTTAAATACTCATGTACATCTGAATGACTGAATGTATCAAAGTGGGAGCATATAAAAAATTAACACTCAATCTCTTGGTTTGCAAAATCCTTTAACTTTAACGATAACTAGGCATAAAGTAGTTAAAATATGTAAATTTGGAGAGTGATTACAAAAAGTATAAAAAATCTTGGAGAGTGATTTAAGTAGTAAAGAGTAAAGTTGCTTGCTGGTGTTCGTGTTAAATTCATGTGTTAGTTTTGTTATTTATGTAACGTGTTGTTCTAAATTTTACGAATTATAATGCTATGTTATTATTCTTCGAATTCTACTTTTGTTATTTTACAGTATGTTCGGCCCCCCTCAATGTCAAATCCTGGCTCCGCCCCTGGACTTGAGAACTAGGAAGGAAGAGTCTTCAACTCAATATGCAGTTTATCGGATTACCTCATGACCCATGTTTCCAACCCTTTATCAGTCAACTCATAAAATGTGCATATAATAAATAAAACTTGAATATGAGATTTTTCACGAGAACATCATGATATCTAGCGATTAAGCCACACACACATACCACTTCTTTGTCTAGTGACAAATATTGAACAACATTTTTCGAAGGGACGAAACACTAAACTTAGACAACTAGGTTGAAATACCATCAACTATTAAGCGAGTGCTTGGTTGGTGGTATTGGAGGGTAAGGAATAGGAAAAATAATGAATAAACATGTCTGGTTAGGAGTAATGAATGCAATTATTATTTATTAGTTGATAATGGGGCATTACTCAGTAAATTAGGAAGACAGGTAATGATTGCTCATCACCACCTCCACCAACAGCCACCACCAGCCACCACCAAAGAACGGCAGCCACCACCACCACCAGCATTAACAACAGCCACCCACACCACCAGCAATAGCCACCACCACCAGCAACATCAGCCACCACCACTTTCGAGGTTAATGCGTTTTTCTTAAACCAAGCACTATCAAAGATAATAATAATCTTCATTCCATTCTTTTATGTTCTGTGGAAAACTAGAAGGGGGGGGGGGGTTGAATAATTTTACCAATTTAAAACTTCCTTTTAAATATTTAGATCGACTTATGTCAATCCATTTGGTTGTTTATATTGGACGTTGATAGATAGATATATAAACGTGTAATGAAAGATAAAGAGTAAGAAGCACATCACCACGACACAAGTTATTTACAGTGGTTCGGCTACAAGGACACCTTCCTTGCCCTACTCCACTTCCCGAGTCACCTACTCCGAGAGTTCGTAGTTAATTACACCAACTCC
Source organism: Chrysanthemum makinoi (assembly GCA_910596185.1). Classification (NCBI taxonomy): domain Eukaryota; kingdom Viridiplantae; phylum Streptophyta; class Magnoliopsida; order Asterales; family Asteraceae; genus Chrysanthemum; species Chrysanthemum makinoi. Next base: position 316,773,323 of record OU343221.1, read on the forward strand.
CATGGGCGAAGGAAGCCTTCACAACGCCGCTAACCTTTTCCTGGGCATAAAGCTAGATACCGAAGTTCTTCACACCAAGGCGAACACACCTAACATAACGCCGCTTACCCTTTATAATGGTGCTAGGCTAACCACCGAAGTTCTTTCACACTCCAGAGAACTAACTCTATCACAAC